>VHZZ01021316.1:19852-30233 GCA_009801015.1 Silene noctiflora | reverse complement strand
AACAACAACAACAACAACAACAACAACAACAACAACAACAACAACAACAACAACAACAACAAAAACAACAAAAACAACAACAACAACAACAACAAAAACAACCTAGTTTTCAGGATTGGAAAATCACAAAGTAAGCTATCAGCAAAATTAGAAAATACAATCGAAAATCAAAATTAGTAAACCCTAATTTTCAGGATTCGAAATGTTTACTAAAACCTAGTTTTTCGAATTCAAAATGGGAATTAAATAGGTAATAGAAGTCTTATTTAAAACGTAGCTTTGATTATATTGGGGCGGATATAGAGGTGTAAGAATGCAGGTGCATGGTTTGCGGGAGAGACGAAGCTTAATTAGCCGGAGTTGGAGATTAAATGAGATGGATTCTTAAAGGTACCTTATCAAGAGCTATCTCAAGGTATAAGAGTGCTACCATCTCGGTTTCCCAAGGTAGCGCACATCATAGAAACCATAATGAAACGTAAATAAACGATTAACTAATTAAATTGGTTACAAGTCTCAAAATACGAATACAAATCCAAAATCCAAAGAGTGATAAAAGTATAAAACAACATCTGGCGGAAGCTAGACTTCAAAAAGACTGGTAATGACTCATCCCTGCCAAACCCTGCAGCAACATCAACATCGACATCCATCACCACCTGCTAACCAACTTCTCACCGCCCCCGAATAGATCACCACAGCTTTGAAAACAAAACGGGGTCACCCAACTATATAAGGATATGATATAACAACAAAGCATAAACATCCACTGTAACTGTAATCAACATCTCAATACACCACAGTAACTAGTAACCGACTACACACCAAGGTGTGTAGCCCTGCCAGATTACCCATCACAATAGGTAATCCACACCGCCAGTGGAGACCGCACCCTTACCACCAAAATCCCCGCTCATCGCAATGAGCGAACCCGAGTCCATTAATGAGAACATCCCCCTTGCGTCGAGAAACACAAGAGGCGAACAATGGGGGTGAGACTATCTATCACAATGGCTCATAATACCAATACCAATACAACATAATCATCATATCTCAATAATAAGCTAATAACAATGATCGTCACATCATACATCATACTTATAGACAACCAACTGAGTAGGGAAACCCTACCTGAATAACAATTCACGCGATACAACAAAATGTTTAGAAGGCTTCCTCTACAAAATCTCCTCCTAGAATTATAGCAATCAATCAATACAATGGAAACCATAATCTAATCCCCCAAACCCCCGAAATACCCAAATTAGGGTTTCACCAATCTAAGCCAAATCACAAAAGATTAAGCCAATAAAATTACTTTCACGATTATGAACGCAACGATGTAAAAATCCCCAAAAATGACGAAGTTAAGCCTTGGATCGATAGAAACAAAAGAGAAGGAGTAACGTTGTTTTGTTTTTTTGTGAAAAAGTGATTAAAACTTCTTACTGAAATGTTTTAAGTTAAAACACGATTATCACATGCTTCGCGTTCTATTTATATCAAACCACGGAAAAACCCGTAACGAACCGGACAATCGGTCGAGTACGAGCCACTCGACCGAGTGCAAGACACTCGATCAAGTAGGCCATACTCGACCGAGTGCTAACTCATTCGCCTGAGTTCACAACAAACAGAAGTCTAACAGACTACTCACGAAAGCTACTCGGTCCTGTGCCCCATACCCGACCGAGTAGTCTAAGACCATAAATTTGATGTATTAGAGTCTTCCCTCCTTAAAAACGAACTTCGTCCCTGAAGTTCAAACGCATACCTGTAAAAACAACACTAACGCTGACGAAAACTGAAACATACCCAAAACATAACCAAACCATGCCGAAAGCGTGAGCAACCAACCCGAAACATACACAAAACTGACCCAAAACTGTCCCGAAAACACACGCGATCATCTTCTACCCCCTTAAAAGAACAAGGTTACGTCCCCGTAACTAAACATACCTGATCAAAAAATGCGGATATCGCTCCTTCATCGCCTCTTCCGCTTCCCATGTTGCTTCCTCGACATTGTGATTAGTCCATAAAACAATAAGAAACACCGTCTCATCATTCCTAGTCTTGCGCACCTTGCGGTCCAAGATCTCCTTTAGTACTTCCATATAGGTCAAAGACTCATCCAACTCAATGTTCTCAACCTCTAGCACATGAGAAGTATAACTAACATACTTTCGGAGTTGAGACACATGGAAAACATTATGCACACAATCCAAAGCTGGTGGCAACGCCAATCAGTAAGCTACCACACCAATTCGATCCAAGATCTGATAGGATCTTATAAAATCCCGGCTCAACTTACCCCTCTTACCAAAACGCATCACCCCTCGCATAGGTGACACCTTCAAAAGACCCTTGTTAGCCACATGAAACTAGATGTCCCTGCGATGCATGTCGGCATAGCTCTTTTGCCGATCCTGAGCTGCTTTAATCTTTTGTTTAATCAACCTTACCTGCTCAATCATATCCTGCACCATCTGTGGTCCTAAAACTATCGCTTCAGCACTACATTCCCAATATATAGGACTCCTGTACCTCCTCCCATATAAAGCTTCGAAATGTGACATGCCAATACTAGTGTGAAAACTGTTGCTGTAGGAAAACTAAATCAAATTCAGTATATCCTCCCAATTGCCACCGAACTCCACAACACAAGCCCTTAACATATCCTCTAAGGTCTTGATGGTCGTCTTAGTCTGCCCATCTGTCGTAGGATGAAATGTCGTACTCATCTTCAAGGTAGTACCCATCAACTTCTGCAACTCCAGCCAAAACTGAGATATAAATCGCGCATCCCGATCTAAAACAATGTCTTTCGTTACACCATGTAATCTGACCACGTTCTTCCTGTACCCATTAGCTAACTGCAGTTTGCTCTAAGTATCTTTCATTGGGATAAAATGGGCTGACTTCGTTAGTCAATCCACTATCACCAAAATCATATTGTTGCCCTGCTTAGTCATCGGTAAACCCACAATAAAATCCATAGAGATAGATTCCCACTTTCACTAAAGTACCGCAAGAGACTTAATCTTACATTGCGGTCTTTTCTGCTCCCCTTTGACGCTTTGGCAAGTCAAACATCTAGCCACAAACTAAGCTATCTCTCTTTTCATCCCAGGCAACTAGAATGTCTTCTTAAGATCCTTATAGAGTTTATCACCACCTGATGCACTAAATAGGGAGTGCAATGAGCCTCTGTCATGATCATCTTTATCAACTCTACATCATTACGTACACACTATCTCCCATCAAACCGAACACTCTCATCTGCGTGAACCGAAAACCTCGACACTGTCCTCTTTTCCAGCCCATCTCTCCACTCCCGAATCTTAGGATCATCAGCTTGCTTACTCTTGATCTCTTCATAAAGTTAAGGTTCCACTGTCAAATCCCCAAGAGCATCCCCTTTTCGAATCATATGGATACCCATCCCATTCAACTCATCCTTAACCGCATAAGAGACATGGAGTGCATAAGGAATGCACAGTCTTCTTACTCAACGCATCTCCAACGACATTGGCCTTTTCTTCATGGTACATAATCTCCATATCATAATCACCAATCAAATTCATCCACCTTCCCTGAGGCATATTCAGCTCCTTCTGGGTGTAGATGTACTTCAAGCTTTTGTGATATGAAAACACCTTTAAAGTTTCCCCATAGAGATAATGTCTCCAAATCTTCAAAGGAAATACCACTGCACCCAACTCAAAATCGTGAGTAGGATAGTTCTCCTCATAATTCTTCAGCTGCCTCAAAGCATAGGCGATCACCTTCCCATTATGCATCAGAACACAACCCAACCCTTTCATTGAAGTATTTGTGTATACCTCAAATTTCTCACTTCCCTCTGGCAACGCCAAGACATGAGCTGTAGTCAAACGCTCCTTTATGATTTGGAACGCCGTCTCACAACTCTCATCCTAGTGAAATCTGTTCTTATTTCTTATCAACGCTGTCATCGGTCTAGCTGTCTTCGAGAAATGTTTCACGAACCTCTTATAGTACCCCGCCAGACCAAAGAATCTCCGAACCTCAGCTACATTCTTTGGTGCTTCCCAGTTTGAGACTGCCTCAAACTTGGTGGGATCCAAAGCTACCCCATCCTTAAAAATGAAATGGCCCAGAAAAGTCACTTTTTTCCAACCAGAACTCACAGTTGGACAATTTAGTATACAACTAATTATCCCACAAAGTTTGCAATACCAGTCTCGAATGCTCCTCGTGCTCTTACTTAGTCTTAGAATAGACTAGGATATCATCAATGAACACTACAAAGAATTGATCCAAGAATGGTCTGAAAACACGGTTCATCAAATCCATGAATACTACGGGTGCATTGGTCAACCCAAATGGCATGACCACATACTCATAATGACCATACCTCGATCGAAAAGAGGTGTTTGGAATTACCTCATCCCGAATCTTCAGCTGATGGTACCCAGACCTTAGATCGATCTTAGGAAACACTCTGGCCCCACTCAACTGATCAAAGAGGTCATCAATCCTTGGCAACGGATACCTGTTCTGCACCGTCACATGATTCAACTCCCTGTAGTCGATACACAACCTTAAGCTGCCATCCTTCTTCTTTAGAAACATAACTGGAGCACCCCAAGGCAATACACTAGATCTAATATACCCCTTATAGAGCAATTCATTCAACTGCTTCTTTAACTCCTCTAGCTCCTTAGGACCCATATGGTACGGGGCCTTAGAGATAGGTCTCGTCTCCGGCTTCAACTCCACACTGAAGTCGATATCTCTATGTGGAGGTAACCCTGGTATCTCATATCGAAAGACATCCCCAAACTCACCCACCACTGATATCTCCAAAGCTGATGGCTCCTCTATCCTAGTGTCCTTCACGTGGCAAAGGATCATAGGATAGCCCATCCTCAAGTACGACTTCAAAGTCACCGCTCCAGTGATCTTGACATTGTGTTTGACCACAAACCCACGGTAAGACACTATAACTCCCTTAGGCCCTCTTAAGGTGACCTTCTTCTAGTGACAGTCTATGGTAGCACTATACCTCCTAGCCAATCCATCTCGACTATAACCTCAAACCCATCCATAGGAAACTCAAACAAATCAACCGAAATGTTGACTTGACCAACCATCATAGATACCTCTTTATACAACCTCCCACAAGACACAGACTCTCCCGGCTGTATAAATACATTATCCCTTACAGACTCATACTCCCAGACCCATAGCCCTTGCATGAGCCTTAGACACGAAAAGTGCGTTGCTCCCGAATCAAACAAAACAAAAGAGTGAGTATTATTGATAAGGAATGTACCGGTAACCATTTGAGCATCATCCTCTACCACTTTCTTATCCATCATGAACACCTTGCCACTGTTCTTTCGTCCTCCACCCTACACCATTGCTAGCCGATGTAGTAGATTTAGCAGCAGAGTTCTGATTCCCATTAACGTTCTTCCGCTGATAGGACACACCGTTGTTCCATTTGACGTTACTATGGTTGCCTTGACTTCCCTGGCTATGCCATGACCCAGGTGGTCTGTTTCTAGACTTACTCTGCCACGGTCCTTGAGAAAAACCTCATCTCCGCTGCCGCTGGAAGTCGTTCCCACCAATGCTGGTACACTCATATAGCTCCTACCCCCACGACCCTGAAACGACGATCCCCCACTGAATCCAAAGCCACCAGAGGAAGCACTGCCCTGGTTGAAGTTCCCCCTCTTGAACCCAGAAGTTCTGGTGCCCTTACTATAAGCTTTCCTTTACTCACTAACATTCTCCTTAGCCTCCTTGGTCATATTAGCCAACCTCTCAGCGTTCCCAGCCCTCTCATACACCTCCTTCAAATCCGTAAGGACCTTAGAAGTTAGCCTCTCTAAGATATTCACCGATAGCCCCTTCTCAAAATGGAGTGCTAGGCTCAACTATTTCATCTCCAAGTACATAACGGGCCAGTTCATTGATCTTGTGGTAGTACTCCACCACAGCCATACCCTCAGTCATGCTGAAGGAGTCAAAATATGCCCTCATCTTGTTCCGAACATGTTTCGGAACGAACTGATGCCTCATAACCTCAACCCATGGAATAACAAGTTCCCCCAAGCCCTTTTAGTAATCCCTAACACTGTCCTTCTCTCCCACCATACGCCAGCCTCATCTCTCAGGTAGAACGCAACTTGTTTTACCTTCATCTCGTTCGGACAGTTGACCACCCCAAGCACACTCTTCATCTCCATATGCCAGTTGTCGAACAAATTCGGAGCTCATGTGCCCTCATAGGTCATAGGGTTGAAGCGAGAGGTGGTGGTGCTCATCTACATAGCATCCACCACCACCTTCTTAGCCTTCCCTATACTCTTGAGAGCCTCTTGATGCTCAATCATATGAGCAATCTCCTCAATGCTCATCTCGGTGGACCTCATGTACGCAGCTGATCTTTTGGGAGGCATCCTTAACTATATAAGAGAAACAATCGTAAGCACATAGCCTACGACTCAAAACAAACATATACCCACCTAGAAAGGACACTCGGACGACTGCCAAGGACCCTCGGTTGAGTTCAACTGTTCCGGAACCTGACCAGAAAATACAAGAAAACGTACTCGGCCGAGTACAACCCACTCGATCGAGTGCCTTACACACTCGGTCGAGTAAAAAACTTCCAGCGCTTCTGTCCTAAAAACTCAATTTACCCACTCGGTCGAGTACCCCGTAATCGGTCGAGTTCCCCTCACTCGGTCGAGTCATGCCAAATTCAAAATACCCCATGGTCAAACAAATCATAACCGTAACACAAAATTACACATGCTACTAGCTATCCAACCATGCTCAGCACTTCAACACATAACCACATACTCTACATACTCCACATATCCCCCATTCAACGCATACAAATAACATCCAACATACATATGAAACATATTAGCATACAACAACCCTTGACACCCCATAGTGTCCGGTTGAAAGTTGTAAAGGCAAAATGCGGCTTTAGGACGTCTCCCAAGCCTTTGCGGTAACTTTAATCAACTCCTAGCCTGGTTTATTTTATTTAGACACCCTATGTTCATTTTGTTCATTAGTTTTAGGTTCCAAAATCGTCGTTCTGATACCACTTTGTAACACCCCCATACTCAAAGGTACCTTATCAAGGGCTACCTCAAGGTATAAGAGTGCTACCATCCCGGTTTTCCGAGGTAGTGCACATCATAGAAACCAGAATGAAACATAAATAAAAGATTAACTTATTAAACTGGTTACAAGTCTCAAAATACGAATACAACTCCAAAATCCAAGAGGTGATGAAAGTATAAAACAACATCTGGCGGAACCTAAACTACAAAAAGACTGGTGATGACTCAGCCCTGCCAAACCCTGCAGCAACATCAACATCAAAATCCATCACCACCTACTAACCAACTTCTCACCTCCCCCGAATGGATTACCATAGTTTTGAAAGCAAAACGGGGTCACCCAACTATATAACGATATGATATAACAACAAAGTATAAACATCCACAGTAACTGTAATCAACATCTCCATACACCACAGTAACTAGTAACCGACTACACACCAAGGTGTAGCCCTGCCAGATTACCCATCGCAAGTGGTAATCCACACCGCCAATGAGGACCGCAGCCTTACCACCCAAAATCCCCGCTCATCGCAACGAGCGTACCCAAGCCTATTAATGTGAATATCCCCCTTGCGTCGAGAAACAAAAGAGGCGAACAATGGGGGTGAGACCATCTCCCGCAGTGGCTCACAATACCAATACCAATACAATATCATCATCATATCTCAATCATAAAGTAATAACAAAGATCGTCACATCATACATCATACTGATATACAACCAACTGATTAGGGAAACCCTACCTGAATAGAAATCCACGCAATACAACAAAATGTGTAGAATACTTCTTTTACAAATTCTGCTCCTAGAATTATAACAATCAATTAATACAACGGAAAACACCATCTAATCTCCAAAACCCCCGAAATACCGAAATTATGATTTCACCAATCTAAGCAGATAACAAATCATTAAGCTAATAAACTTACCCCGACGATTATGAACACAACGATGTAAAAATCCCCAAAAGTGACAAACTCAAGCCTTGGATAGATAGGAATAGGATAGAAGCCGTAAAGTTGTTTTGTTTTTTTGTGAAAAAGTGATTAAAATTGCCTACTGAAATGTTTTAAGTTAAAACACGATTATCACATGCTTCCCGTTCTATTTATACCAAACCGCGGAAAAAACTCGTAACGAACCAGACACTTGGTCGAGTACGAGCCACTCGACCGAGTGCAAGACACTCGGTCGATTAAGCCTACACTCAACCAAGTACTAGCTGACTCGCCCGAGTTCACAACAAACAGAACTCTGACAGATGACTCATGACAGCTACTCGGTCGATTACTCCATACTCGGCCTAAGACCATAAATATAATTTATTACACTTGGTGACAGATAGCACCACGTGCGACGGTCATTTGGAAGCTCTGACGGTTGGTGGCGGTGGCGGTGGCGGTGGATGAGAGAGACGAAAGTGAGGTGTTAGTGGATGGGAGGATATATAGTGTTAGCAGTGTGGGAATGAGAGGAGTGTAGTTTGTTTATATTTTTTTTGTTTATAGCGCTGATGCGGGAGCATTGGAAGATAGTGAAAATGAAGTCCTTATTAGTCGAAATGTAACTCAAATTACAGGAGGTTTCAAAATGGGTTCAAGTTATGTGATTATGGTGCAATGGAAGTGAAACGAAGGAGGAATAAATGAAGGCATGGTCTCCAATGCCGAGTAGGAAACACGGAATCCAGCCGTGTATGACACACAGTTATCCTAAATTGTGTAGAGGTAGCTTATTTAATTTAATATAGTTATTAGTTTTCGAATAAAATAAGGAAACTCTATATTTTCTAATCCTTTTAGAAGTTGTTAGCTTCTAAAAATATGGTTGTATTTTATTATTTAATAAGTTTTGCTATTTAGTTTAGGAAAGATTTGTTAGCTTTTTACACAAGTTAAGGAAATAGAGTTCGAGTAAGATTGTTGACTTGGATTAGGACTACCAAGAAGACCATTTTGTCACCTTATTTTTCAGATTATTTCCAGATAATTTTCAGAATTTAATAAAGTTTATAGTTTGTTAAACATGTGTTTAATCTTGCGAGACTAGATTAGGACTCTTCCTTGCGAGGCTAAGTTATAGCAAATCGAGCTATAACCTAGCGAGGTTAGAACAAGATTCGCTAATCTATCCTTTTCTTTTTTACAATCACACGTTATTCCCTCAAATGCAAAAAACAACCTCACGTTGCAACTTGAATCACAATCACAAATTTCGCTGCAAGTTTACTAATTTCAAACTCGTTTATTCAAATCTACTCGTTCTACACCAAATTGGTTACCAGAGCAAGGTTTTCGATTTATTCTTGAATAAATCAGTCTTGGGAAGTCATTGCTATAAGAGATGAAGCCGGAAATAGCGACAATACAACAAAGCTATGGAAGGACGATATAGATTCAGTGAGAGCCGAGAATGGCCAGATCTCATACATAGTAAAGAACATAGCCACGAGTTTGGCTAAAAATAAGAAGAAGCAAGACAACGCAGATTCAGACACACAATCCAAGTCCGAATAAGAAGAGCGATCAAGAGAGAAAAAGAAGAATGACGATGACAGAGGCCCGAAACTCGACATACCCGAGTTTAATGGGGATCTAGATGCTGAAAAGTTTCTGGATTGGATTTGTCAAGCAGAGAGGATATTCGATTACAATGATTATGATGAGGATAAGAAATTTAAGGTTGCTACCTTAAAATTAACCAAGTATGCGTCTTTGTGGTACGAGAATCAGAAAAGGCAACGCAAGAGGGACAGAAAACCGAAGATTGAAACTTGGTAGAAGTTAAAAAAGCATCTTATGAAGAGGTTTCTTTCAAGGGACAATGAGCAAGGTAACTACTTAAAGATAACATCTTTATCGCAAGAAAGCTCGAGTGTTCTGATTATGTCAAAGAATTCAAGAAGTTGAGCATTGTTTGCGATTTAGAAGAGAAAGAGGAATTGAGAACAACATGGTTTATTCGTGGTCTGAAACCTAGCCTAGCACAACCGGTGGAAATCCATAATTATGATGGATTTGACGATGTTTGCAGGTTGGTTCTTAAATTCGAAAAGCCAGATAAGGGCACGAAGTCCTATGCTCGTGAATACTCAAAGAATTCGAGCACTTACTCGTAACCATTAGCTACCACATCCAGTAGCAAGGATGTGTTGGATTCACTCATATTAGACACCTCTAATATCTTAATAAAATCAGTTTAGTCATAAAACTTATAGATCTTATGCATGCATAACAAATAAA
>VHZZ01021301.1:3541-33257 GCA_009801015.1 Silene noctiflora | reverse complement strand
ATAGTGTCTTTTATTTTTAACCTCGCAAGTGGACGAGAGCCCGTTGTAGTATTGGGAGGGTCGAACCCAAAGGACGGGATTATGGATATCAAATCAATTATTTATTTCTAGTTTAGTTCGATCTAGGCAATTGAATAAAGATTAACTATAATCTATGACTAAAATAAGGAAAGTAGCTAGCAAATGAATATTATTACCAAGATAATGAAAAGACTAGGATATCCGGGTTCACCATTATAGCTAAGGAAGGGGTAATGGACAAGGAAATAGGGTTATCTCAAGTGAAACAAGCATAAGACTCCATATCTCGATGTGAATCCTAGCTAGACCAAACATTAATTGACTTACTCATTCAATTAGACTCGGTTTACTAGTTGTTAAGCATGCCCTAGACACTAGTTGAGCTACTCACCCAACAAGATGGCAAATTGCAAGAGAAAATACTCAACTTACTCATTCAAGCATTTCTRCAAAYACYTTTTGTGCATAACAACAAGACAAGTGTAAACAACCCAAGAACTACCCTTATTCCATGCCAAGACCCTCCCTTTAACACTACAATGGATCCCCCTTCATCCTAGTAACAAACTACTCACACATATGAGTCATAATAACAATCAAAGGAACAAACTTTGTCATGAAACAAGCACAAGAGAACATGTTGTAGCTATACTAATTAGGCTATGAATAAATGTAAATAAATGAAGAGAACAATGAAAGTAGGAAGAAGATTATACCCATATTTATTAAAGGAGAAAGATTTAATTGAAATAAGGAGGATGAATTCTTCTTCCTTCAAATTACAACCCACTAATCTAAATGTAAACTAATGAGAATTGTAGAACTTGAATAAACTAAAGAGGATTTAAATTATTATGAAAAAAAGATTGTAACTTTATTAGAGGAGAAATTTGATAGAGTAGATAAATTAATTAGGGTTCTTACATATTGAGAGGGAAATAATAGAGAGAGTAATCTAATCTAATGTTTAATGTAAGGTAGTATAGAATGAATAACACAAATGAGAGAGGAGCCTTATATAGCATCCCCTAATTACAAAACTAATTAGACTAATAATAATAACAACCAAATAATAACAATACTTCTAATAACAATAACAATAACAATAACAATAACAATAACAATAACAATAACAATAACAATAACAATAACAATAACAATAACAATAACAATAATAATAATAATAATAATAATAACCTAATCGACATTACCCACAAGCCTCGACAAACATCTTCATCGACTAATTGAAAACATGCGGCAAAACAGAACAGCACAGACTCCTTGCCGGCAAGCCGGTCGCCGACCATGGCACCGACATCGAGCAACATCAGCAAAAGGCAAGGAATGATGGTGCGGTGGTGGGAGCCGGTCAACCGGCAGAAGGGCCACCTGCAGAGGAACACAGGGTATGAGCTTTGCGCGTTGAATGAACAAGAGGGGAGTTGGGAGCCGGTTGGCCGACCGCCGGTGGGTGTGCCGACACCGAGCAACTTACAGAAAGGAATGGAAATGAAGGCGGGCGTGTGCAAGGCCGGTTGGCCGGCGGCCGAGGCACCGACAGAGGAAACAGAGGGTTGTTCATGCATTGAGATCGACGGTTTAAGGAGGGAGTTGTGGGTCGTGGTTGCTGTTGTTGTGGCTGACGACGGTTGAGGAATGTTGGGTGGTGATGGTGGATGACTGTGGTGGCCATGGTGGTCGTGGTGGTTGGAAAGTGGTGTAGAAGATGGTCACACCATTGTTGTTGTTTGTTGATGTCGAGTGAGGGAGGAGGAAGATGGGGCCGTGGCCGCTGCTGTGGTGGTCCATGGTGGTCGTGGGTGGTTGGGTTGTGAAGGTGGAAGTCAAGGGTGGCCAATGGTGGTGAGCGGTGGCTATCACGGTGGCCGGAGGTGGTCGAACAAGCTCAGCAAAGACTGTCGCAAAAGGGACACTTTCAAGGCTTGTCCCATACTTAGTTTATTTTCCCATCTTCGTCATTCCTTCTCAAAATCCCGTCTCACGACTCCGCCTTGCTTCCCCGTCTCGCCTACATATTATATTAATTAAATAATGGAAATACAAATATTATATACAATCCGACTAATTATTAAATATAATTAAGACGACTAATTATTATAAATTAGTTAACGTAATGAGCTTTTTAATAAATGAAGCACGTAAAATCGAGTCGGGATAAGGTATAATTGCGGGGTAAAATGCGACTAAAATGCTACTTATCAGACAGCCAAATATATTGTTTGTCAGTTATATTTGGAACAAAACATTAATTTATAGGAGATCGATTCAGGTTGAGAAATCATTTGGCATTTCGACTCCTACTTGGTTATGAACATTTGTCAAAGGCTGCAAATTCGATACGATATTGAAAGGCCATTTAGTTATTTTGTGACAAATGTGTCAGTTATTATAGTTTCTAACAAACAATACAAGTGATATATTGTTTAAGAAACAATTCAGAGTGAAAAGGTGTCAATTATACATGTTAATACAAACTTTATTTTGCGGATCTGCTTACCGAGGAATTACCACCCACGGTTTTTCTTGAGCTCATTGCTCAAATGGGTGTTTTAGTTTTAAGGAATTTCAGGTTAAGCGGGAGTTTGTCATGTTAGACACATTAAAGTTTACGGTAATTAAGTTCTGCAGAGATACGGTTTACGGTTTTACTTTGTGTTATTTTGGTTGATCACACTAAGGTGGATCGGTTGGAAATATGCATATTGGGATCATATTTGGATGCTATTTTCATGTTGCACTCCCATGCTCGATTCATGTCGTTGGTTATATTGACATATGTGACCATTGAGAGTCCTGCTATGACAAACTGTAGCAAATGCCGCTTTGATCCTATGTTGGTATGATTAATGAACCGAATTGTTTAAGACGGTTAGTTTGATAACATTTTGAGCTCATAAGGTTATTGTAAATACAATTATCAAGTGTCACACATATATGAATGTATTTGACCCAAGTGGGAGACTGTAAGAATTATGGGCCTGTATACATTAGATGTGGACTATATAGTTAATTCGGTAATAATTGTATTTATGCGCTATCAGTTAAGGTTAGCCCAAATATATAGTGATCCACTATGGTGTATTAAATACGGACTTATTTACGTCTTAGAAAGTATGAGTCAGTCTATTATCTAAGTGTAGATACTCATTAGGTTTTTAATGCATGATGAGCGCATTATATAGACTATATATAAGTCAACTGGGTTATAGTCCCTGGTAGCACACAATAACCTAATCTTCCCGCATTCCATCAGTAGAGAGATCCATGTGGTATGCGTGTCTACTAAAAGACCTAATCCCAAAGACCGTCCCTTCAGGCGGTTCATCTCAACCTTTCTTCATGTATTCGGACCTAATCCCAAAGACCGTCCCTTCAGGCGGTTCATCTCAACCTTTCTTCATGTATTCAGGTACGCTTGCGCTCTACAGTTTATCGAGTAATTTAGTATGAAGTTTATGTCCTCTATTCGGATTAAATCTAACACCAAAAAGCAACTGAAACAAACAAACAATCCACGAAGCATAAAACTTTGTATCATGGACTCATGGTGGTGGTTTATTCTAATTTTGCCTTATTCATGGACCCATAGTTACATAATATAAATCATCCTCTATATACTAAAAGAAAAACATAACTCTAAAGTTTTCTGCCTATGTATTCAATTTCTAATCAGTGACCCCCATTTTCAATAATTGATCTCGCTCTCATCTTTTTTTTTTTTTTATTTACATACCATAAATAAAAAAAATTATTTCCTTAAAGTTGTATTATTACTAATAAACGATTATAGGTATTTTCCAAACTCAATTGTTAAATAACATTAATTTGATTCTAATAATCATAGATTTTATCATTACAAAGCGTCTCCCTTGTGACGGACGCTATCTGTCACAAGGTGAAGACGGACCAAATCAATACCATATTAGTCAATATGGATACATGTGGGCCATTTTGTGTGTTTTGTTTATTATTTATAGGATTTGTAGGGAGTACTATATAATATTATTCTAATGTGTAGGGACAAGAGCATTAAACGCTAATTTGACTTGAGTTCATATATTTTCTCATTTTACGACTGTTGAACGTGGTTACATTTCCAACTAAGTTGATAACATTATAACACATATTCATATGCGACCATGTTTATGCAATTTTGTTATCATTATAAGAGTCTTTTATTTGCAAAAGAAATGATTGTTATTATGGTTACATTTCAGACTAAGATGTTATCATTTTTACACAAATCACCTTCTTTGCATTGTGACTATCTGAATTCATATTTGTTACCATTTTAAGACTCTTTATTATGGTTACATTTCCAACTAAATTGGTAATATTATAACACATATTCATACGTGACCATGTTTATAGAATTTTGTTATCATTATAAGAAGAAGAGTAAGGAAATGACTTTACTTAGCAGCATGTGTTTGCATGGGGAAATCCCTTTTTTTTCTATTTTTTATTGTGTATTGTCAAATCAGTTTTTAATATATTAATATATAAAATGACCCACTTGTAACCATATTAACATAATATGGTAGGTATTTGCTCCGTCTTCTCCTTGTGACGGATACCTTCCGTCACAAATGAGAATTTGTGTTATCATTAAACTACAAAAAAAGTTGGTAAAGTAATTATTATAATCTTCAATATTGTCATCTAACAAAACCGTGCATAAATGCACGAGAACTATACTAGTTCATATAATCATATCAATATCAAATTAGGGGTAGTCTTAATTCAAATAATCCAAACGAGCAAAGCTTCCGATGAACATCTCTTTTGTGTGAATCATAACTTACCATAAATCCCAAAATTATGAATTCACCCCACATTCTGAGCCACAAGAGACGGTGTTTCACTAAATTTATTAATAGATCAATTATAAATTAATGAATATAAATGGTCCAAAATGAAATAAAAAGGTATGTATACTATAAAATCAGGTACGAATAAAATGGTTACAATTTATAATTTATGATAAAATAAGTACGATTGTTATGAAATTATGTACAAAATAAAATAGACATTTTAAGCCACAATCAATAACAAAAGGGGTACAAAACATACATAAAGGGGTACGATAAAGTGGTCTCTCAAGAATTTAATGAGAGACCATTTCTCCAAAGTCTTTGTGATATTAAAAAGTAAGAATTGTCATATTAACAAGAAGCACATAGTCCGTATGGCTTTATATCTCAATTAGGTAGCATCTCGTGTTTCGCACGATCAATTTGAATATTATACTTTTAAATGTATGTAAAAGCTTAAATAAATTTAATATTGTATTAGTATGTTCTATATGCCATAACATAAATTTAATATTGTGGTATAAAACTTTGCAGAGGTTCTCAGCTAGTTAAGTTATATATCCGTAAAAAAATCACCACTTTCTAAACTAGTAATTAAAAGTCATGGTTGGTTAAAATATTTCACCGAAAATACTTGAACAACCATAAGTTCCAACTACAAATTTCAAAATTGATTTTTTTTTTTTTTTTTTTTTTTTTTTTACTTGTAGTCACAATTTAATAGTCATACGTGTTTCTTAATGCGGATATATCTATCTTAAAATTAAAACGAGTAAGAGGAGTCTGACAATATGTGATCTAATAGATGGTCGGTATTGTCACTGAAAATGGTACTATGAATCTGAAGAAAGCAAGTTGAAGTAGAAAATTGGGACACCATAATCAATAACTCTATCAACCAATCACCAACATTCCCCTTCATCTTCGCCATTATCATCTTTATGGGATACCAGCACAAACGAAGCAGCTCAACCGACAACAATGGCGGAGTCGGAGCCCCACTTCCTCAAATAGTCAACAACAGTCCTCGTTTCTCCACATCCGTCACCCGCCGTGCTCCCTCCTTCAAACGCCCCACCACCACCAGCACAACCACCTCCGCTGCCGACACTACTACTTCCACCACCTCATCCAATGCCAACCACCACCACGAGATCGACCTTGTTCTCACTTCCCCAAGATCTGACAACAATTCCCATTCTACCCCTGCTCCTAATTCCTCACACTTCAGCTTCCTTAATCATAGATTTGTGGGTGGTAATTCTGGGACTAGTGCTGCTAATTGTATTAGTAATAACGAGGCTAATAAGGGAAAAGGATCGTTAGTTGATGTTGGGTTTATTAGAGAAAGGAAGAAGTTGTTGGGTCAATGGATGTTCTTTTTGTTTTGTGGATTTTGTTTATTTTTGGGTATTTTTAAGTTTTTTGGATCATATAAAGTTACTACTACTCTTGATCATCACAATCATCATTCTATTCATCAGGTAATTTAATTTAAGTCATGCGAAATTAATGCACTTTTATTTGCTGTTTTTTGCATTTCCTATGTAGTTTACTGCTCTTTCCGTCTCACTCATTCGTTTACCTTCTATATTGGGTATTTTAATCAATGCTTGGGACGGAGAGAGTATGTGTGTCATGAATGCTACTTTAATTGTGGATTACTTCTAGTTTTGGCTTGTTTTCCTTGTTTGTATCTTACTTGTAGTGATTATGAGGTGGTCAGCTATACAATTTGACTAAATAGATTGACTTCATTAAATTACGAGTGCAATTCAAGTTTTGATATTGCCCGTTCGAGGGGAAAACTGTAAAGGGATATGGTTGTTTTAGGTGATCAGCTCAGATTCCTATTACTGTTTTAAAGTGTGATTTCTTAAGTTCATATGGGATCGAGTTTCAAGGCAGTGACTAGTAAACATATATTGTCATCGCCTTTATTTATATGTTACTCCTGGACTAAGTATAGATAAGTTTAGCAAAGAGAAAATTCAATCGATTTTAGTTCAATGAAGTGAATCTTATCAACTTAAATAGAAGAAAATATTATCTTAATTAATGTAGGCCGATCAAATTCATGGTAAGCTAGGTTGGAGAGAGCGAGAGACTATGGAGTGAAGCTGGTTATAACTGGCGCTCAGTGATAGTTGACTTTTCAATCGCTGTTTGACCAGTGAAATAACTTCTTCAAGTGATATCCTGAAGTTGTTTGAGTGTGGATTCGTGAGGCCGGGATGGTACTTGATTGGATGTAGGTTGTTAGTTTTAGTAGTATGCTTCCGTTAAATATAGTTGGAAGTTTTAGAATTCTAGATTCAAATTGAATGTAAGAACTAAGAAACTAATGAGAGATGGACACTTTTAGTATTCAGTAATAGGATTCATTCCTTCCCGATGGACGGGTGTGCCGGGAAAGAGATCATGAACTCTAATGTGGCCGTTCATCAGTTTTGTGTGATAGTGGAACCATTGCTTTATGAAGTCCAAGAGTGTAATCGATAACTTAAACATGTGAAATTGTTGTTTTTTTTTTTTTTCAGTTTGTAGTCGTTTGGAGAATAGGAGTTGCAACATGGTAGTGAGTGAGAATTTCTCAATGTTATATTGATAATTTGAAGGTAACATTGGTAGTAACCCATTCTTAGTTGAATTTATGTCCTGCAAGGGCTGCAACTAGTTTACATGGGAGAGAATGTAGGCAAGGAAGCCCTGCATACTGAACTGCTGTCGAACCTGGTTAAAGTTTGCATTGCCTTATTTTGTTTAGTGTTTATGAAGAATACATTACATGGTGCCTATATTTGCGTAGGTTCAGTTACCTACACTTCAAAGGTTCAACACTACCCTTAGATCCTTGTACAATCCATTTTTAGCACTTTGGGCAAACACTGGGAGTTGTCGTCGTTAATATTCCTTCACTGCTTTGGAAGTAGCCAAGATCACGATATCAAGTTGGAACTTAATTACCATGGGCTTCCCGTTTCCAGGAGAGGCTGTCTTCTTTCTGAACCTGAAATTATTTGTTTAAGGTTCCATGACTGTTAGACAGGAAGTGTAGTTCTGCGAGTTTTGAAGGTTGTAGAATTGATAGGACAACCATATTACCTTTCTCCCATGCTATCTTGAGGTCTATAGTGTGGGGTATATTAATTAGTGTTGGAAAGTGGTCATCTATATCAATTGATATTCAGAATGGTCAGGAATCTGTTAAATGAATCCGTAATCATGTGATGCTACATGATCTGTTGGGTAAGAAAGTCAACGGTAGCACAAGGTAGACGTTTTGATATTTCTAGTGTACTGTAAAGCTCACTCCGAACGTTAAAAGCTCAAACCAACTAGCACAGATTTGTCTTACCCGACTTGCTTCTCATTGTTCAATTTCTTGGATGTCTTCATTTTCTGTTTTCTTCCCCTGTTTTTGTCACCCATAATAAGTTGACCTTGAGCAATCTTGTATGATAGGTTCATTCTGGCTCCCACTTCTCTCGCCAATATCATACGGACCACAACTCTCATGATTATGGCTATAGAGATGGAGTTGATACGAGGGAGGACGACAGCAATCTCGAGCAGACATTAATGATGGTGGCCTCTGGTGTAGTCGATAAAGCCAATAGAAGGGCTAAAGTAAGTCCAATAAACTTATAATTGTGAGATTATAAACGTAGTTTCTTATGTTCTGCTGCTCATTGTTTGATTATCTTTCAGTATTCTGAGATATGGGCCAAATCAAACAGCGCGAATTTCAGCCAGTGCATTGAACTGTCAAAAAGTCATAAAAGTAAGAACCCGAAAAAAAAAAAAAACTTGAATTGCCTGAATCGTGAATGGTTTCTTCATGTTACAGCTTCTTACCCACTTCGATATTATTTTGCTTGGCAGGACTGGATGAAAAGACAAATGGTTATATTCTAATAAATGCTAATGGTGGCTTAAATCAGATGAGATTTGGGGTCTGGTGGCTGTTTCTTTTCCATTCAAATTTGTATCAGTCCACACAATTTGCGTACTGTTAACTCTGTGATCTGATGAAGCAATACTTTTAGAGTGCAGATCTGTGATATGGTTGCTGCTGCTAAAATTATGAAGGCTACCCTTGTTCTTCCTTCTCTAGATCACACTTCCTACTGGGCTGATGAAAGGTAACCCAAATTCGTTTCTTTCCCCCCTTTTTTTTGCCGTTTATAAAACTTCAGTAGTGGTAAACCTCATAAGCTTTTTTTTTTTGGATAATAATAAACCTCACAAGTTTAAGTATATTGGTTAATTGGATCACAGTGCTCTGAGCTTGTATTACACTTGACTACTCACTCCTTTTCACTGTGGCTTTTTGTTTGACTTGTTCTGGTCTCCAAGACAACACTTTGAACTTTATTTTTTTTTACATTTATATATAATTTTTATTTGAAAATTTTAATTGTTTCAAAGACTTTTTTGTTATGTAAATACTTTAGTTCCTTATTATATTTTTTTTTTCAGTATATGTAAAGGTTGAAATATTGAAATATTGAAATTTTGACTTCAAATAGTCAAACAGGAAGATCATAATGTAAAGGAGGGAGTATATCGTACTGATTTGAATGTGCTGTGTGCTGACAAAATTTAAGTGATTCACCCTAGTTCAAAGATTGTCAGGAAATGTCTGCTGTAAGTATAGTGCATGATTCACTGTGGTTCTTTGACTATGTTTAACCAATATCTTCTGCATTTACAGTGGGTTCAAAGACTTGTTTGATTGGCAGCATTTCATGGAAACACTGAAGGACGACGTCCATGTTGTTGAAAACTTGCCTCCTGAATTTTCAAACATTGAACCTTTTAAGAAGACACCGATATCTTGGTCCAAGGTATGATAAATACATCCTCTACTTGTGATTATAGACTAATTTCCACGACCAGCCGTGAAACATGTCTTCCATATTAATCGTCCATGTATAATACTCGTATTAAATAAGCAAAAGACAATTTTAATTTCTCATGTATCTATGCTTGAATATTTATATGTTGCTGTATCATAATTGTTGACCGATTAGAAATGTTATTGATCAGGTTAGTTATTACAAGCTAGAAGTCCTCCCTCTTCTGAAAGAGCACAAAGTAATCTACTTCACTCATACTGATTCCCGCATTGCTAACAATGGTATTCCTAATTCCATACAAAAGCTGAGGTGCCGTGTCAATTATAGGGCACTAAAATACTCAGCCCCCATAGAAAAACTTGGAAATACCATGGTTGAAAGAATGAGGGAAAATGGAAGCCCCTACCTCGCCCTCCATCTGAGGTCAGTCCTCGTTATTCCACTTACTATACTAGACAGGTCATTGTTTGTATTTACTATTTAGAGCTGGCAATATTGGTTCAACCCGACTAAAACTCGAACAGAAAAATCCAAAATAGACCCAAAACTAAAGGACAAGACTTAGGTGACTAATTTGAAACACAAACCTCAATTGTCACGACTCAAAATGGCCCGAAACTGAAACGTTCCGATCCGTAGCCACTGACTAAAAACAACCTGAACCTGAACTTTCCTTTACCCAAAATGACCCGATAACAGCGTACCCAGAATAACCCAAAACTGTAATTATCTGACATGTCTCCGACCGTTTCGACCCATATGTTAAGTCTATGTGTAATGTGTTCTGATTTGTGTCTTCTCTTAAACTTTATTCTTGTTGCACGATATTCATAGGTATGAGAAAGATATGCTTGCCTTCACTGGCTGCAGTCATAATTTGACAGCCGAGGAAGATGACGAGCTCCGTAAGATGCGCTACGAAGTCAGTCATTGGAAGGAAAAGGAAATTGATGGGTTAGAGCGTAGGAAGCTCGGTGGATGCCCGTTAACCCCAAGGGAGACTTCCCTTTTATTGAAAGGGCTGGGGTTTCCATCTAACACAAGGATTTATTTGGTTGCTGGAGAAGCCTATGGTAACGGAAGCATGAACTATCTTACTGACGACTTTCCTAATATCTTCTCACACTCAACTCTAGCCTCAGAAGAGGAGCTGGAACCTTTTAAAAACCATCAGAATATGTTGGCTGGTCTTGACTATGTTGTTGCCCTCCAAAGTGATGCATTTGTCTATACCTATGATGGGAATATGGCAAAGGCAGTGAAAGGTCATCGGCGTTTTGATGGGTTTAAGAAAACCATCAGTCCGGACAGGTAGTGTCTCTGTGATATATACCACAATGTATTTTTTTTTGTTTGTACCATTTGGTTTCTTCCTGATTCAATACGAGCAGGATCATAAGGGCGACAAAGCTCTCTCCCCTGAGTTATAAATAAATCCCTCTAGCATTACAAGAAAAAGGCGATTTAGCGACCAACCCATTTAGTCTTGGTAGCTAATGTCATTTAGCGACCAATTAGCAACTAACTTTCAAAGTTTCAATTGTTGCAATAGGCTCGGTTGCTAATTTGAATTGGTCGCTAATTAGCAGTGACCGACTTAATTTTGTCTCTAATTAGCGATCAACTTAATTTTGTCTCTAATTAGCAACCAACTTATATTGGTCTCTAATTAGCATGATGTGTGATGCAATCCTCATTTGCAGGACGAATCTGGTGAGAATTATTGATGAATATGATGAAGGCAAAATCACCTGGACGAAATTTATCTCAAAGGTTCAGAAGTTGCACAAATACCGAATAGGAGGTCCGTATTACAGAGAGCCTGGAGAGTTCCCCAAGTTGGAAGAAAGTTTCTACGCAAATCCACTTCCAGGATGCATCTGTGAAACTATGAAGAAATAGTGAGATCTTCTGAATGTTCGTTTTGGAGATTCATTTGCATTGTCATAGAAAAGACTGGAAGACACAGACTTTGTAGATTGAAGACTGCAACTTGCTGAACTTTGGGTTCGCGTTGCTGGCCAACTTGTGAATACATGAGTCTATTCTGTTGTGCTCTCGTTGCCTCGTGTCGCTGCTTGAACTGCTGTTGATAAATAGCAAATCGTTCATAGAAGGTGATGTCAAAAAAGGAAATGTTCTGTGAGAAATTTTGATTGTATTTTTTGTTGCGGGTTTTTCTTACGCAGCCAACAACAATATAGATGTACTGACTATTGAATGTATTGATGTACTCGGATCAGTTGTCATACAGAAGAAGAATACGAGTAATATTTGTCATACAGAAAAAGAATACGAGTAATATTTGTTGGTACCTGCTAGATTATCTGTTACCAGTAAAAACAAAGTTGCCAAGTTTCCACACTTCATTTTTGCCCTGAATACCAGAATATTGGATGCTTGAAGCATGTCCAAATCTGATCCTTGTGTAAAGACCGGGCAAAAACAAATGAGTCACCTGAATAACACGACTCAAATCGGGTATCCAAAAACCACAACTCGAAATGACCCACTTTGAAGTGACCGGCGAATGTGGCCCCAGTTGAAATGGCCTAATGCGATCAAATAAGAACTGTTGTAATTGTGACCTAAATTGACCCATAGCAACTCGACTTAACATGACATAAAACCGAGTTTAACTGAGCCAACCTAAACGAACCATGTCTTAAATGACCAATAATAGGAGGCTTAAACATTCAAGATGATCTAGCTCGAACCCATAAGAGCCAAACGTGATTCCTCTTATCTAAATATTCACTTGAAGACCTTCAAGCTTAAGACGACCTCTTTTCATGCTATGTAGTTCATTTAAGTGAAATTCATAGCTTCCACCTACTCTATACAAAATTTTCAAAACTCTCATTTTCGGCACTATCCGTCTTCAGCTTATGACGGATAGTGTTCGTCTTCAATGGGAATTTGTGCTAACCAAAAGCCCAATTTCACGAAAATAAATGTCGTTTTTTTAGGAAACCGACATTCATGAAATATCTTTATTTTTCCTAATGCGATTACTCTCTGTCTTGCCCATTTGTTTACCTTTCATATTTTTTGTAAGGCGTATCTTAATTAAAGTAAACAAATTATTGAAACGAAGAGAGTATATTGCAAGCTTGCGACAATCTTAAACTAGGCCTCCTGATCATTTTTCCCAATACATTTTTCTTTACACTTAAAAACATTATATCCTGATTAGCATGTATGTTAAGAAGCGTTAAAGGTTCGATTTGCACAACTATCGTAACACAACTTTTTCTTTCGACATTCTATTGGGTTTACTATAGTATCTGTGATTCCAGTGATACCAAGGGACTAAGGGGAAGGGGACATCGTGCCAAAGTTATTAATTTCTCATAGATGTTATCGTAACAAGTTAGTGACGTTGTTTAATTCCAAATCGATGAGCGTGTTTACTGATCCTGTACAATGAATGGTGTGCGATGCAAGTGATCAATGCTCGCCCCCCTAGCGAATCTAGAAATATTATCAAGCTTAGGTAGGAAAATATACGGAGTGTATTTTCAGACATTTTAAACTTAAAAAGGGGAAATATTAACCAAGCGCATGCAGGGAATCGAGTTACTTGCGCAATTAGCATCCAACCCGCTGTTTACCATAGTACACTAAACCAATAAACGAGATATCCACAAATGATGACACAATGCCATCTCAATTGCATTCACAAAGACTTCAAGGGGGATCAAACAACCTGCAACTCCCTTCCTTCGGCTGGGCGAGAGGTTTAAATCCACAAATAAGGAAAAACCAGGCTCAATGGCAAACACTCGAAATCACACGTTCTATCCAACAAACGTCAGATCACATAATGTAACTAACACTACTGGAGAATAGAATCCACAAGATCTTGTAGTGGTGCAAGCTCGCCCTTGTCGATCAGTCGGAATTCCTGCATGGATCCAATTTTATTAGCACTAAGCATTTCAAGACATTATACAGAGCAGTAACCCTGAAATATCGAACGTAACTAATCTTCTCTAGGATACTACTGAATGCCACTTATAAAATTTCTCAAGAACGTGACTTTACAGAAACATTACCAGTTCACCACCAGGTATTTAGTTTCGCGTCCCATTTATTTTAAATGTGTACTCATATTATAAAAAAATATTTAATGGGAACATGCACAAAAGAATTAAACGGAATGGTGTCTAAAGTTATGGTTCCTATCTAAACATGACAGTCTCGAAGACACTTGCCTATGGCCGGCTAACGTACTTCATAACAATAAAATCACCGATAGATTTTGTTGAACCGTTTTATTTGTTCCACTACATTTATAAGATAAAGAACATGAAGTTTTTGCCTCAACTGGAAGTGGAAACTTAAAAATGTAAAATGTTCAATGTCTGAAATCAAGCAGGGAAAATGTTCTCTGAGCCATGTGAGATGTTTAATGTGCCAGAATATAATGTTGCAGTGTTTCAGAAAAGGACAGTACAAATGGAACATATAATGTGGTGCAATAAAGGTAGTTAAATTTCACTAAATCAGTCCCATGTTTTCTAACAGTTCATTAGATTCTTTCATTAAATACTCCTCCGGCCCACAGAAAAAAAAAAAACATGTTCACCAAAATAAGTAGTAGTTTATAAATAACATCAGGACAGTCGCAAGGATTGGTCATGGAGGTCAGGAAATTTCACATGAAGCTTCATATGTTAGTGTACAATGAGAGAGTGACTCGGACCGGACACCTAATATGAAATATTTAAGTCGAGAGTTCTCTGATATTTATAAAGGCGTATTAGAATAGATTTATTGCATCTAGATTCATACATTGCATGTCTTTGGATATCGAGAATGATCAAAATTCCACTTCTTTGCATAATGGAGGTTATAACAAGTGAACAGAACTTACCCATGTAAAGAGGACAAAATGCTTAAAACAAGTGTTGAGATGAGCTTCTTCCTTCAAACTCACTATCTTCTGGAAATGGGAGTGATAGATGTGAGCATACACCCGAAACAATCTTTTGAATATGGTCTTAACAACATCCTGGAAATTTGCAGGAAACGGAGCCCCTGTGACAGCAGAAATATGAATACTCATTAGCCATGTAAAGAATGTACGGAGTACAACTTAATTTGGCAGTAACAAAAGAAAATTCGATCAGTTATTGAATGTGAAAATTCTAATATTTGAAACATTTAACTTCGCAACAAAGTTCCAACAGTTTCTAAAAAAATATGATAAACTGCAACCTAATATTCTCTCAAATGTTTGGAAAATGCCGTATTTGTTTTTAATACAAAGATTTAGAAGACAAGTGAATTAAACAATTGAAAAGGGTAAAAGAGGAACGATGCGGTTTAATTAGCTGGGTCATTAGGTATGCTCGTATGTGTTTCTTCAATTAAATTGTTTTAGTAAAACAGACATTTTAGATCCAAAAATATGCCAAATGTAGAAATGGGACAATTTCATTGAACAAGAGGGTGTCAACTTTATGATACTAGCGAGTATGTCCTCGTAATTTTTTTTTTTTGTCTACAGTCCCCAAAATCTCTAAGACGGTAATACAGAGGTAGAGCTCTCAACTTGCGTATTTATTTGGAAACCTGATGGTTCAGGGATCAGTAAATAAAAAGAAAGTATAATTACCTAATTTTTGCGGAAATATAGATTCATCATCCAGCTGTGTTTCAATCCAGTCCATCAAGTACTCGACATATTTTGGAGCAGATACCTCTATTGGTTTCTTTATAGTAACACCATCTGCCCATCTATACTCGTATCTGCGACAGAGAATAATTAACTTATTTCTCGAAAGTGTCTAACTTAACAAAAGGTGTAAAAGTAATGAGATCATCTAAACAATAAAAAAAGAATTAGATATGTTTATACTCAATTAATAGCAGGATGCATTTTCTATGGTACCATGGAGGAGTTAGAACTTAGAGAAATCAGCAAATTCTAAAAGGCCTTACAAGTGGATCAGATACATCAACGAGATGATCAACATCTCCAATATCAATCCAAAAATATACGATGCTCAAAAGAATTAGGCTGCTTTAAGAGTTAATTTTACTAGCTTATCATGTAATGATGACCCTCAAATTGTATAAGTTGGCACGCTCGAACTAAAGAAGTACGTTAAGAATCAAGAAACTTACTTTGGCCCGGCTGTCATTGTTGGACAATTAGCTGGAGTGCAGAACTCAGTGAGGGTGCCATAAAGCATGTTGACTTGATTGAAGAAATCCACCGCTGTAAGAAGAAATGAGAAAAAAGACACTAAATAATCTGCCAGCAAAATAATTTCAGAGACTTATGGCGGTAAACATCTTGTGTATAGTTAGGACATGACACGTTCGAAAGAAATCCATCTAAACTTTAGACAGACTGATGCACAGTAATTAAGTTTCATTCCAAAAGATGATGTTCTAATCTAGTTTGCTGCATTGCTGTAAACCAGTCGAGTGATTCTCATGCCCTGGGTTGGAACCCTTCAACATCTTACACCCGAAAAAAATACTACTCGGTACTACATATTTGGTCCTAGTTCCCAAAATTGCAAACAGAACTGTACATGGAGATCCAATGTATATAGGAAACTACGTTTCCGTACTTTTGTGAGATTATGCAGCAACCAAAAAGATTGAAATAATTGCTAAACCAGAACAAATATGGTAGTACAAGTAACAGAAGAATGCATTATCATAGCCTCATAGGCAATCAAGCAAGTGACAAACAGATCTCGGAAAATTAAGAAAATGTGAAACTATCTCTTAACTGTTCACAGCTAGCCATTCATTAAAATCTTCCCCAGGAGGCAACTTCACAGCTTCTCTCAGGTTGCCACTTCCTAAAGTAGCATCGATATGTTTCTGAAGTTGTGCTCCCTGAAAATACAAAACAAATACTCGAATTTGAATAACTCAATTATAGCTAAGTAATAACACGAAGATCTACATACAATGTAAACTAACCTTGCTTCCAGAGGGGGCATTCTTTTTAGGGCGAAAAGTCTTTTGGTTTCTGCAATAACCACGTTGGAAATTACCGAATAAGAAAAAAAATTAATGGGGCATAAGTTGAATTATCGCATTTGTTGTCCTAATCCGAGGATTAGCAACACCAAAATATTTCAAATATCAGGTATCTACCTGTTCATGTACAAATAAAAGAATAGAATAGGCTAAACTAATCAATTCAACACAAGAATTTTCCGGCAACATTCAGTTACTACTCTCGAGAGTACAATGATCCAAGTAGAAAACATGAGAACTGAAAGCCATTACAATTTATTATGCATGAAAAATGGTGTAAATAGAAAACAAGCAAGGAATAAGGCATACAAAAACCAGCACAGTCCCAAGACACCTAAGGCATACAAGGCAAACATACAAAGAATGATTTTGCATTGAATTTATTTAACAAACAGATATGTTCATATTAATCAATATATTTCACACCTCATTCTAGAAAACCACTAAGACTTCGATCACAAACATCATAGCTAACTACAAACTAATGAATGTTTAAGTACTCCTGAAAAACTAATGTATTACTTATCAAAGTAAAGCCAAGTTGAATTACATAATAACAAAGGTTTAAGCAGAGTAATCAGCATAAGATACGACAACTGTAAAGTGTAAAGGCTGTTTACAGATCCTTTCCCTCATCTTTTAACCTAATGTTTCCTCCTTAAAATCAACATAAAGAGGAACTAATCGAACAAACAACTTATAACACATCGCATAAAGCAGATTATAATGGACTAATCTATACAAAAGAGATAATCATAAAGTCGAGAAATCAGCATATGTGTAATTCACTAGCACATGAAAGATCTTAACTTTCTTTATTGAAATAAAATATTCAATCATACCCCTACCAATACAACTAAGATAGCTATATTATGTCTCAGATCGGAATCCCCCTCCTAGCATTATTATACTCACATTGTGTCTAAAACACAAAAAACATCTTCAATTAAATACTCCGTATAAGGAATACAAGACGGCGTCACAGGGTGGTACCGAGAAATAAGACAGCCTATCAAATTGTGCAAAACTTTGTGAAACTTTATACACATGTAGAAAAAAAAAAAATTAATGTCACAATAATAGAACTATATTCAATCAATCAATCAAATCAACTAATCATAAACAGTTTATTTTTTTTACCATACACCCAGAAAAGAAAAACCCACCATTAATCATGCAACATAAATGCTAAAATCATACCAACAACAACATTAGAGCCTTAATCCCAAAATAATTTGGAGTCGGCTGACATGAATCATCCTTTAGAACCGTCATGGCGAACCGACCTCACAATGCAAATGATAATATCATATCAAAACATAAAAAAGTTTCAAACTTTCGAATTACCCACACAAAAAAAAAAAAAAAAAACATGGATGATCATGAAATCTTGCAACCCAGAAATCCAAAACCAAAAAAAGAAAAAAAAAAAAAAGGAGGAATGAAATTACCTGCTACCAAGGCCAAAGAGACTCATGATGATCAAACAACAATAAATTTAAGAAATTAATAATCCTGTTATTTCTCCCTTCCTTCCTTAATAATTATATTTATTTATTTATGGTTAATTAATGATAGATTAAACTGCTCTCCAGAAAATCCCTTAAGAATTGCAGGAGAAAAGAGAGCAGTAACAGGAAAAAGAGAGAAGGTGGGGATGAACCAAAACAAACCAGAAGGAAGAAATAATCAAACACAAAACTTTGTAATTTATATTTTTGAAATATATATATATATATATATATATATACAGTCCAATTTAATTTAATCTATTTATATTTAATTAAATAAGAAGAAATAATCTTAATATAAACGTCGAGATTGAACTGGCAAAGATGACAGACTGTCAGAAGCTATGCTTTTATTTTGCATGCTCTGAACAAAGACAGCTCGTCTTCTTCCATCTATGTCTTTCTCATTACCTGGCTTTAATAACTCCATTTCATTCATTCATTCCTTTTTTTTTTCCTTTCAAGCTACAGCATCAATAATGTATCAGGGCCGAAAAACCGATTGAAAATATCTGAAATTGATAATAAGAGTTGATATGAGTAGTATCTAAAACCCGACTCATTGAAAATGAATTGAATTCAATAATAACCGAATGACAGCCGAATCTAAATATATTTGAACCCATAACAACCCGACCAAAAACCAAAAAAAATATCTAGGTGGATCAAAGATCGGACCTAAAAAATTCAGTCTTGGATCGAAGTGAATTGGTATTTTTCGTTCTGAACGGGTTAGGACCGCAATTTTTAATTTTTCTTTTGTAAGGTATTTGATAATTAAAGTTGGGACGTGCTTTTTTCATTAAATCGAATAAACTAGTAGATTAAGGGTTATGTCCAGACCTAAGTTTACAAGGCCCTAGTATATTGTTCTTCTTCTTTTTTTTTTTTTTTTTTTTTTTGAGGGAGTTTTCTAATTTTAATGTGACTAGATTTCAAGTACGAGCGTTGCCCAGATAATATTGTACGTGGACTCTAGATTATATTCTTGAAAAGTCTTGTATGGGTAGAGTTTAGTGGTTAAAACTAATGAGAGGTAACCTACGTCATTTCATACATTTGAAACCTTAATGGATGATTCAAAACTCAAACATAAGTTACTTGTTCGGAATGTAAGCAAAAGATAACAATATGAGTCAAGTATTACGAAACATGAGATAAAAAGTAAACAAACCAAATGAAGAATTGCTTGTTTGGCCCTGAAACTATGCTAGATGGAACGACGTCGAAAAATCTAGGCTTTTGAATCACTCTACTAGAAGTCTGGATGAGGAAATGAAGTTCGTTTTACAATCCGAGCTCAAATAGGTCAACTGCGCACCAATTGGCGCGAGTCTTGCACAACTCGCAAGAGTCCTACACAACTCGCAAAAGTCCTACACAACTCGCACGAGTTTTTGGGCAACATGGCCAAGGAGCACGACCTGAAGGCAGACTCGTGTGAGTCCTGCCAGACTCGAACGAGTCTTCCATAATTCGACATAAATGCATACCAACGACTATGAACATGTAATTAACACATAATTTCACATGTATACTCGAGATGGAACATATACTTGAGACGGAACTCAATAGTTTACATATTGTAACAACCAATATTTACCCAAGTATTCTAAACCAATTGTTTACATATCCAAGTTACTAGCTTTTTCTCAATTGTTCACAAACAAAGACCTTCTTTCAACAATTTCATGACATAAGAAAATACAATAATATGATACAACCCACAATTCATCTTTAACACCCACATATGAGACTAATCCATTCTATTCATGAAACATGACATGTGATTTCATACTAAAAATTGCTCATCAAACACAAATAGAGTCATTCATTGAACAAACAACCAAGAAACATAACAACATGTAAAGTTATCAACTTTAATCACATAAAGACTAAATCTTTCACATTAAAAACACATAATTTGACATAAATGTCGAGTAACCTATCACCGTTACCTTCTTAGCACTTCACTCGTCCAAAGTATCATCAATATCGAACGAATCTTCTTCCGGGTTGTCCAAATTGCTTCTTGGAAGGATGGAGAACGAGAAAAGACGAAGAATGGCGCAAGAATCAATGAATTTGGTTGAGAATTGAGTGAGATATAAAAAATTTAAGCTTTAAAGGAAAAGAGTGTTTAATGGAGGAGGAGGATGAGTGTTTTTCATATTTTATGAAGGTTGAAGATGAAGTGAGAGGGTTTTCCACCTAAAAAGATCACTAGAAAGGGCCCAAAATGACAATACTTGGCCCAACTATCAAAGTAACTCGGTTTCCACTCAAATTTGATGTAGAATCCGTTTCTACGACCCTTTTGGGCTAAACGATCTCAAATCTTACCTATTTATATAAAAATATTATTTTTATGAAAATAAGGTTTATTTGGTAGAAATGAAAAATAAAACAGTTAATTAAATATAAAATTTAAAAGCAGGCATTTCGCGGGTGTTACAATCTTCCCTCTTTTTAAAAAATTTCGTCCTCGAAACTTGAAGTAAGGGAGGATACCTTAGGCAAATAAACTAGGATACTTGGTACGCATAGCGGCTTCCGGTTCCCAAGTCTCTTCTTCTCCATTGCCACACTTCCACAAAACCTTCACTAAGGGTTCAACTTTACTTCTCAACTTCTTATCCTTCTTGTCCAAGATATGAATTGGTCTCTCTTCAAAAGATATGGTCGGCTCAAGCTCGGGAATTTTATTTTGCAACATAAGACTAGGGTCGCTAACGCATTTCCTAAGTTGAGACACATGGAAAACATCATGAACTTTACCCAAACTCGGAGGTAAATCCAATTTGTAAGCCACAACACCAATTCTCTTCACAACATCGTAGGGTCCAATGTACTTTGGACTCAACTTCCCCTTCACACCACACCTTTTAACTCCTTTCATAGAGGAAACCTTCAAGAACACCTTATCACCAACTTCAAACTCCAAGGGTCGACGACGATCATTGGCATAAGACTTTTGGCGATCTTGAACGGCTTTCATTCTCTCTCGGATGAGCTTCATAGGGTCAATCGTCTCGGTTAGCTTGTCGGGTCCTAAATAACGAACATCACTCGCTTTATCCGAATAAATTGGGCTACGACACTTTCTTCCATACAAGGCTTCCTAAGGGGTCATCTTGATAGAAGCATGATAAATATTGTTGTAGGAAAATTATACCAAAGGTAAGCTCTTCTCCCAACTAGCATGAAAGTCTAGGGCACAAGCACGCAACAAATCCTCAAGGGTTTGAATGGTTCTTTCGGGTTGTCCATCGGTAGCGGTATGAAAAGCAGTACTCATCAACAACTTACTTCCCATAGCATCTTGCAAAGCTTTCCAAAATCGTGAACAAAATCTTGGGTCACGATCCGAAACAATCTCTTTTGGAACACCATGGTAACGAACAATCTCCTCCACATAGGCACTAGCAAGTCGCTCCAAATTCCAAGTCTCTTTAATAGGAATGAACCTAGCACATTTGGTCAATCTATCCACAATTACCCAAACGACATCGTTTCCACCAATGGTCTTAGGCAAGGCCATCACAAAATCCATGGAGACGGACTCCTATTTCTACAATGAAGCATCCAAGGGTTGTATCAAACCTCCGGGTCTCTTATGCTCAATCTTCACTTGTTGACAAGTGAGACATCTTCCAACATATGACACAATGTCATTCTTCATATTAGCCCACCAAAATTGAAGTTTCAAGTCTTTGTACACATTATCTCCTACGGGGGTGAATCGAATAAGGGGATAGATGAGCTTCATCAAGCACTCTCTTCCTCAATTCAACGACATCGGGAACATACATGCAGCCTCGGTAACGAAGATATCCACTAGCATTAATCTCACAATCTTTGACTCTTCCTTAAAGAAGCTTGGCTTGAAAAATTTTGAAAGTAGCATCATCCACTAGGGCATCGCGGATCTCACGGTAGAGAACGGGTTCGGCAACCATAGCACCAAGATAGTCAAATCCACTCTCTACAACTTGTATGCTCAATCGACGGAATTCGGTACAAAGATCATCGGGGAGCACACGAATGACACTCAAGGAATGAGACAACTTCCTACTAAGGGCATCGGCAACCACATTTTCCTTTCCTTCATGATACAACAACTCTACATCGTAGTCATTCACCAACCCCAACCAACGTCGTTGTCTCATATTCAACTCTTTTTGGGTGAAGATGTACTTCAAACTCTTATGATCGGTGTAGATACGACAATGAACTCCAATGAGGTAGTGTCTCCACATCTTCAATGCATGAACGACGGCGGCTAACTCAAGGTCATGAGTAGGGTAGTTCACTTCATGAACTCTCAATTGTCGTGAAGCATAGACAACAACTCTTCTATTTTGCATGAGTACACAACCTAAACCCATCTTGGAAGCATCACAATACATATCAAAGTCTACTCCATCCTCGGGCAAGGTCAATACGGGAGCGGTAGTCAACCTTCTCTTCAATTCTTGCAATGAATCTTCACAAGCTTCGGTCCACACAAACTTGGACTCCTTCTTCAAAAGTTGAGTCATCGGTCTAGCTAGTTTGGAAAAGTCTCTCACAAAGCGACGATAGTAACCCGCCAAACCCAAAAACTACGGATTTCACCAACATCGGTAGGACTCTTCCGCTTTACTACTATAACATTTTTACTAAAAAACACGATAAAAAAATATACAAACATCAAATTTATATATACTACATAGTACACATTAGGAATACATATAATTAATTATATCTCAAAAAAACAGGATAGGGGGGGGGGGGGGGGGTTGGAAAATATACATGAAAAATTTATTATTGGCCATAGAATACGTTTATAGGATGAACGTAACATCCTATTGTTACTAAACTTTATCACACTCAAAACCTTGTAACTCTCTATCTTTTTATCCAGATGATTAATATATGTAAGCTTATAGCACTAAGCTTAATGTATATCTTTTTATTTATACACATAATTTATTGAACAAAAGTTATAGCCAATAATATCGCTGCAAAAACTCCTCTTTAAGTATATATATTGATTGATATTGATTGATTGATATTGATATGTACTCTATAAGGAATTTTTTTGAGAAATAGGAACATACATCGAAGGTAGTACCTCAAACCAAATACCCAGCACTGACCCACAATACCCAACCCTACCAACCCGCCCCATATTAGTATTAAAAAAAATAAAAAAAGAGTCTTTTGTTCTCCCTCCAACACCTTCTACGGTACCCCTACCATCTAATTAAAAAACTCTATTCATCAAAAACCCTTTTACATTAAAACTCTATCAATTTCAGTAACAAGATATAATTTCTGAGGATTAAATGGAGAATCAAAATATTCAGTACATTCAGAGTATTAAATGGAGAATCAAACAAACCTTTTGAACAATTTGCCTAAGTTTTTGAGCATGTTAACTATGTTTTTGAGCTGTTCCGTTTTTTGAGATTTTGTGAGTAGTGCAAAAATCATTTTCAAAAATGACAAATCCAAACCCATGAGCACTTGGATCAATTGGCAAGGGGTTGTTCTAGCTTAACCAGAGGTCTCGTGTTCGAGACCTGAAAACGCAGCCGTGTTAAAACTCATGAGGGAGAGCTTTACCGCCCTAGTGGTCCTACCCGACTCGAATGCGGATTAAACTGGATGCTTTACACAAAAAAAAGATGACAAATCCAGTTTTCAACAATATAAGAGACTAACATGAGAATTTCATTATTGCACGAGACTTTCTGAGAATTAAAACAAACTATCTGAATTTTTCGACTTTATTTTAATGACGACTTTTAGAGCATTAGTTGATTGTTTATGAGTTTCTAGTTTATTAATTTACATAGCTCGCTTTTTGAGTATTTGGCCATAATTCTTGTGCATTTTACCAAATAGACTTTTTGAGCAATACACCAGAGTTTTTGAGCATCCTAAAGAATTTTCTGAACTGTTTCGTTTTACATCATCATACTCTAATGATCTTATTTAAAATTTTTTATTTAGAAATAATCAAACAAAATGAGACACCTAATATCAATTTCCTTATCAATTGTTGATGCTTCCGTCATACGCATGTCGTTCATTGATACTAATTGCATCATATTTGTTGAAACTCTTGTCATTGATAATTTCGCTAATAATTAAAATTATTTTGTATTTTTTGTGTAGAATTTTTGGAAAAAACGAGGTGTAGTGGAGTGTTTGTAAGTGCCACTACTTAAATATAGGCTGATTAGTTTCCAAAAGTTGGTGGGATTTAAAAAAAAAAAAGGTGACAGAACCCTAATACCTTTGGAGGTATTACATCCGATGTATAGTCTACTTATTGAATTCTTTTTAATACTTTTAAATAAATTATTTACTATAAAAAGAGCTTTTATTTCAAAAATATTGTGGGAGTTTTCTAAGTTTTTTTTTATATGCCTCATTTTTGGCAATGGATTATTGTATGTAAGATTTTGTTTCTGGTTGCACGCTGCTTAACCCCGACCCACCAATACGATTAGATCCGGCAAAAAATAACACAATCAAAAAACACAACACAAACCCATAACGAAATTAATGGGTTTGGATTGAGGTGTAATGGCCCATTTATGTAAGTGGGTTAACACGAACACGACACGATATTTAATTGAGCCGTGTTTGGGTTGAGCTTTGTAAACACGAACTCGACACGAATGACCTATTTACTAATTAATCCTAATTTTTCTTTATTCTCCTTCGCATAAATATACTTATACTTTCCAAATATAGACAAGACAAGAAAATACGACATGAAATTAACAGGTTAGGGTTGAGGCTCGATGACCCATTTATGTAAGTGGGTCAACACGAGCATGACAAGAGATTTAAATGGATCAGGTTTGGGTTGAAGGGTTCATAACACATTTACATGAGATATAAACACGAACTCGACATGACCCGATCTATTTGCCAGGCCATGATGTAAGTGAACTATTCCTTCTTTATATATGTGTTCGTTTTATCCAAAAAAAAGACTTTTTTTGTTTTTGTTTTGTTTTGTTGTATTTGCTTTTCGTATTATTATTATTATTATTTTAAATTGAGGACTATTGAGCAAGTATCAAGTTAATTATAACATAATATGTTTTGTTTCTAAAAAATAAATTATTTGATTATATGATAATATATTTTCACATTAATTCGGTAAAAAAAAAATGATTTTTAATCATATGGTCGCACTTATTATGAACTATCCTTAGGCATTGTATGTAAGAAAATAACTAGGTTTAAGGTACCCAAATTGAGAATATGCTCTAATTGAAAAGGTAGCTGAAACCTGAAAATGTAACTGAAAACTGAAAAGTGAAACCTGATATGGTAACTGATAAGATAGCTGAAAATTAGGAACTGATAAGGTAATTGATTATATAAAAATGTGTTTGGCTAACTAGCTGAAAAGTTAGCTGATTTTGGTAAAATGACGTAAAAGAACATGATAAATACTTAATATGGTTATTTCATAGGAATAATAATCCATCTTATGGGTGACCTTTTTAAATTACTTTATTTTGTAAGTAATCCGAAGTTAATCCATCCTATTACCCTTCCATATCAGAACAAACTCACTTAATTTTTTTACATGTTGTATAAAGTCACCTTTCCCCCTCTTCATTTAACTCCCAAATATGAGCCACTCCATGGCAAACCCTATGAACTACATTTGATGTAGATCATATGATCAACCACATTAGATGATTAATATTGAAGTATAATATTTGTTATGTATTTTGTATATCATAAAAGTGAATTACATCATGATGAGTGATCTCCTTATATAGGTACTGTCAGTTAACCAATCATAACTCTACTCTAGTTAGTTACATGAGTTTGTTAGGAGTAGTTGGTTATACTCATAGTTAGTTACAGATTGTCTAACAACTATATATGTCAACATCCCCCCCTCAAGCAGGACAATCCTTAGAAAAGTAAAAAAGTCCAAGCTTGGAAGATAGGTGCTTGTGTTGTTGTCCTCCTAGAGGCTTAGTCATAATGTCTACTAGCTGTTGATCAGAACCCACATGCATGCTCAGTATAGAGAAACCCTTCTTCTTGGTTGTCTTGAAAAAAATGACAATCCACATTGAGGTGCTTTGTTCTTTCATGAAAGACGGTATTGAGAGCAATGTATTGTGCTGCCTTGTTGTCACAATAAAGAGGTATAGGTAGGGGGAACATTAATATGCATGTCCTAGAGCAATGTTGTCAACCAAACCAGTTCACTGGTTGTATATGACATTCTATACTAAGCTTCTGTAAAACTCTTGCTAACAGTATTTTGTTTCTTCGTCTTTCAAGAAATTAAGGCCTTACCAAAGAACACACAGTATCCACTTAATGATCTAGAACTAAAAGGACATTGTGCCCAATCTGCATCAGTATAAGTTCTTAATGTCATGTCTTAATCTGCAGGATAAAACAATCTCATATTCACAGTAGACTTCATGTATTTAACAACATGTAATGCTGCATTAAGATGAGGCACTCTTGGTTGAGTCAAGAATTGACTCAAATGCTGGACTGAGTAAGATATATCAGGTCTGCTTAAGCTTAAATATAGCATTCTCCCAATCAACCTCCTGTACTGCTCAGGATCAGACAATAATTCTCCTTCATCAATACTTAGTTGAAGTCCCTTTGGTAATGGAAACTCAGTAGTGCTACAATTCTCCATGCCTATATCTTTTGAGTATATCAAGTATATATTTCCTTTGATTGATTATGTTCCCTGTGTGATTGCTGGCTAGTTCTAATCCAAGGAAATATTTGGCTTGTCCTAAATCTTCTATTGTGAATTTCTTGTCTAAACCATCCTTTACGAGCTGAATTTGGACACTGTCATTCCTTGTAATCAACACATCATCCACATACACCAATGCAATAAGAAAAAACCCAGTCTGAGCATCTTGTTTTGTAAACATGGAATAGTCATGCTTAGACTGTTGAAAGCCAACATTTATCAAGTATTTTGTAAGCTCCTTGTTCCATTGCCTTGAAACTTGTTTGAGGCCATATAAAGACCTTTTTAATTTACATACTTGTCCAGGTTTTGCCTTTGTATAACCAAGTGGAACTGTCATATAAACTTCTTCATCTAGATATCCATGCAAGAATGCATTATTAATATCCAATTGATGGAGAGGCCATCCTTTTGCAGATGCCAGAGCAATAAGAGACCTGACTGTAGTAAATTTTGCTACTGGTGAAAATGTATGCTTGTAATCCCTGTCTTTGATTTGGTTAAAACCTTTGGCAACTAGTCTAGCCTTGTATCTCTCAACTGTGCCATCTGCCTTATGTTTGATTTTGTAAACCCATTTATGTCCTATTGCTTTTTTTCCAATAGGTAAATCTGTCAGTTCCCATGTTTGAGTTCTCTCCAATTCTTCTAACTTCAAATTCATGGCTTCAAACCATTTTCATTCTTAACTGCTTGCGCATAATGTGTTGGTTTAGGTTCAATAATAACTTTGGACAAAGAATTAACATATTCATCATCAAATTGTTGAAGATCAGTCAGAATAGATGAATTCTGTAATACCCCGTATTTATAATTATATATTTTATATCGTTTGACGAATTATGTTATAAGACGGAATAATAAAATAATAATGATAATACATAATACATGTATTATATACTCCCACCTACCATCCTACCCTTATATATACTCCACCTCACCTTATCCACCCACCTTATCCTTTTACTACATCATTTTTTCACCACACAAATAAGAAGAGAGGAAGAGAGAAAAGAGAGAAGAGGCCAGGAGATTAGAAGAAGTGAGCATTGTGTCCCTCCATCTCAAGATCTTGAGTTAAGACCATCTTATACTAGCTTATATATTAATTAATTTATACCGTAGACCCGCCTCGACCTTGGCTCACCTCTGGCCGTCATTAACCACTCCTTTGACCACCGTTGACCACCCAAAAACTAGTTTGACCGAGTATAAATGTTGTTTATGGTTATTGTTTGCGTCGGTCTTTGGACTAGTTTTTAACCACCTTCCAAGGCCTGACTTGGGCCGACTTTGGGTGGGTTTTGTTTTGGGTGGTGAGGAGAGTTTAGTGGTGGTCATAGGTGGTGGTTTAGGTGGCGTTTGGTGGTAGAAAAACGGGCTCAAAGGAGGGTGTACGGGTTGTGTGTGTAGTTGTGTCGTGTGTGGTTGTTGTTGCTACTGGTGGTGGTATATGGTGGCTGGGGTGAGGAAAGGTGGTGATGGTGGCCAGTGGCAGTGGCAGTAGGTAGTGGTGGATGTTTTGGTGGCAGTTTGGTGGTGTTTGGTTGTGTTGGGTGTTGTTGTTGTTTGTTGTTGTAGATGCCGATGATGGTGGTGGTGGTGGGGGGGAGAGGGGGGGAGGGGGTGAGGGGTCAGCTGGCTGTGGCCCACCGTGGCTGGTGGTGTGATAGGTCGTCGCCAACCTAGCAAAGATAAATTTCCCTARACGTGGCACAAATAAATGTAGTACGTAGGGGTCGAATCCACAGAGAAACGGGAGTTTTACAAGTTGTTATGAATTTATCGGGATTGGTTTATTTTTGGTTTTTGTTTTGAGAAATGCAAAGTAAATAAAAAAAAACAAGAGAATAAAAGCAAGCAAATGTAAGTAAATATGATTTAACAAATATGATTAAAGAGGAGTCTAGGGATGTCGGGTCACACATGCATAATAAGATGTAACATATTAGATTCACGATGCAAATAAAGACAAATGCCTAAGCCTAGAGATACCCAGCTTTCACTATTAGTATCAACACTTAAATCGGGTCCTAACAAGCTTTCACTCCGAGTTAGGTCGATCTACTACAACATGCTAGTTCTAATACGAATCCGTGCCTTTCGACTTATAGATTGTATAACAAGTTTAATCCTAGAATGTGATCAATAAATTAAGATTAACATTACACAATAAGCAAGTGTAGAAGCAAATATGCAATATTAAAACATACTACTTTAACATATTAATACAATTACTAATGCATGGCTTCCCTCATTTCCTAGACAAGGAAAATCTACTCACTCATGTTAAGGAAATGAAGACTAAATATATAATGAAATGCATAAACATGATGTAAAGATTATATTAATAAAATGCAAAATAGAGATAAGATAAATAATGTAACAAAATCTAATGAACTAATGATGGTAGAAATGAAGAAATGTAGAATGCATGTAACTTTAATTATTGGAATGAAAATGTAAAACTAATAACTATATTATAACTAAATAAAAAAATTAGATAAAATAACTAAGTAAACTATCTATGAAAACAATAATGAAATTAAAGAGAAATGAATTACCAAATGCAAATGAGAAACTTTGAACTTGAACTTGAATTAAACTTAGAACCAAAAGATTATATGATTATAAATGTAAACTAATGACTAAGGAATACAAGAGAAAACTAGAGAATTGTATGAGAAAATGTAAGTGAAGAATATGATAAAAATGTGA
>VHZZ01021290.1:21557-35503 GCA_009801015.1 Silene noctiflora | reverse complement strand
ATAAATTCAAATAAATCATAATAAATTCAAATAAATTAAATTTATTATTTTTCAAATATAATTTCGGTCTTTCAAATTTCGGGTTGTTACAGCCTTAAATAGAGCCATCTGAATACTAGCTTGGTAACTATTGTTGTAGGAGAACTCCACATGCGGTAAACTCTTCTCTCAACTAACTTGGAACTCCAAAGCACATGCTCGCAACATGTCCTCAAGCGTCTGAATGGTACGCTCAGTCTGACCATCAATTGCAGCATGGAAAGCTGTACTCATCTTAAGCTCACTACCCAAAGCCAACTACAACTTCTTCCAAAACTGAGAACAGAACCTCGGATCACGATCAGAGATGGTATCCTTAGGAACTCCATGAAGACGAATGATCTCACGCTAATAAGCATTCGCTAATTCCTCGAGACTCCAAGTCACTTTCATCGGAATGAAATGCGCGACCTTAGTCAAACGATCAACTACGACCCAAATGGCATTCATTCCTCTCGGCGATCTCGGCAAACCCATGACAAAATCCATCGAAATAGAATCCCATTTCCAGGTGGGAATCTCCAAAGGTTACAGTAGACCACCAGTTCTCTGATGTTCAAACTTAACCTTCTGACAGACTTGGCAACGGCTCACAAATTCGGCGATCTCTTTCTTCATATTCGGCCACCAAAACTGTAGCTTCAGATCCTTGTACATCTTATCACTACCAGGATGAACCGAATAAGGAGTACTATGAGCCTCCTTGAGAATCTTACCCTTTAAGACCTCACAACTAGGCACACACCAACGACCTTGGAATTCCAGATCATCATCAGGTCCAACGTCGAAGCCTTTGGCGCGACCTTTGCTTACAGCGACTCGAACTCCTTCTAAGAAATCATCCTCTGTTTGCTTAACTCGGATCTCATGAAGAATCTCGGGTTCAGCAACCATCGCATTCAAATCTAAAGTTCCAGGAAGAACTACCTCTAGGCTCATCTTCTGGAACTCTTGACTCAAATCGTTAGGTAACACCAACACGAATCTCATAGCATGACACGTCTGGCGACTCAACGCATCGGCAACCATGTTCGCCTTACCCTCATGATACTGCAGCTCAATCTTATAGTCATTAAGCAGCTCCAACCAACGTCTCTGCCTCATGTTAAGATCTCTCTGAGTGAAGATATACTTCAAGCTCTTATGATCCGTATAAATGTTGCAAGAGACTCCATATAAGTAGTGTCGCCACAGCTTAAGTGCAAACACCACTGCTGCTAACTCAAGATCGTGAGTCTGGGTAGTTCACCTCATGAACTTTCAACTGACGGGATGCATAAGCCACAACCTTACCCTTCTGCATCAAGACACAACCCAAACCAGACTTCGACGCATCACAGTAGACATTAAACTCGACGCCTTCTTCTGGTAGAGTCAACACAGGAGCAGAAGTCAACCTCTTCTTCAACACTTGGAAAGAGGATTCACAAGCCTCAGTCCAAATGAACTTGGATTCCTTCTTTATTATCTGAGTCATCGGCCTTGCGATCTTAGAGAAGTCATGCACAAAACGACGATAGTAACCAGCAAGACCAAGGAAACTTCGAACCTCGTTCACATTCTTTGGACTCCCCCAATCAACCACAGCTCGAATCTTCGACAGATCGACCATAACTCCATCGCCAGATATCACATGACCCAAGAAGGTCATTTTCTTCAACCAAAACTCGCACTTTGAGAACTTAGCATACCACTTCTGCTTATGCAGAGTCTCCAAGATAACATGAAGATGACTCTCGTGCTCAACCTCATCTCTTAAGTAAATTAGTATGTCGTCTATTAACACCACGACACACTTATCCAAATACTCGCTAAAAGTGCGGTTCATCTGATCCATGAAAACTGCAGGTGCATTCGTCAACCCAAACGACATCACCGCGAACTCATAGTGGCCATACCTCGAACGAAAAGTAGTCTTAGGAATGTCCTCTTCCCTAACCGGAATCTGATGGTAACCAAACCTCAGATTGATCTTAGAGAACACACTAGCGCCACAAAGCTGATCGACAAATCCTCGATCCGTGGCAAAGGATACTTATTCTTGATGGTAACCTTATTCAGCTCACGATAGTCAATGCACAACTGCATACTACCATCCTTCTTCTTGATGAACAAAACTGGAGCACCCCACGGTGAAGCACTCGGTCGAATGAAACCTTTATCGATCATCTCCTCAAGTTGTTTCTTAAGTTCCTGTAATTCAGCTGGTGCCATGCGATAAGGAGCTTTCGAAATGGGACCAGTACCAGGCAACAGATCGATCGAGAACTCTACATCTCGCTTAGGAGAAATGCCAGGTAAATCCTCAGGAAAGACATCAGGAAACTCCTTAACCACAGGGATATCCTCCAACTTCAACTCTGCTGAAACATCACTAACGCTGTATAGATAGATCTGATGACCCTTTCTACCCATGCTAACCATATTCAAAGCAGAAACCCACTTGACGGTAGGTGTAACTCTAACACCCTAATAAGAAACCCTTGAACCACTAGGACTCTTAAACACGATCTTCTGATCACGGCACAGAAACCTACCATCATAACGAGCTAACCAATCCATGCCCAAAATCACATCAAACTCCCCTAGTTTGAATTGGACAAGATCAGCTGGAAGGATCGTTCCTGCAATACTGACAGGTACGTCCTTGAATAGAACGGAGCAAGAAACAATCTCGCCCATAGGAAGGGATATAGAGGTATCAACGGATGATGAGGAAGTGAGTCCAGCTTGGACGGAAAAAGATTCGGATACGAAAGTCATCGACGCACCCGTATTAAAAAGAACAAAAGAAGATAAAGAGTGAACCAGAAAAGTACTCGTAACCACATCTGGATTAGCATCTGCCTCGGCACGACTCATCACGAACACTCGGCCGGTCTTCGGAGCATTAACCTTGGGATTCTAGGGACAATCAACAGTCTTGTGTCCCGGAGCTTTGCAGGTGAAACATGTGATCGGATTACCAGTCTCACAATACCTACCTGGGTGGTAAGCCTTCCCGCATTTGAAGCAAATCATATCCTTATTAGCTTGACCCTAATCTCGCGGTGCATACGAACGAGCCTCGAACTTTTGCTCCTTTTGGGGAGCACTAGGAGCAACATAAGGCCTCTTCACAAACTTACTCTTCGCACTCTCCTCAGCCTCGGTAGCAAGGATTGAATCGTAAATGCTAAAAGCACGATCATAAGCCTGCTGGAAAGAAGTCGAAGGAATGCCAGACATAGCCGTCCGCACCTTGGGAGCCAGATTCTTCTCATAACGACGAGTCCTCGACACCTCGTCCATAGCAACAGAGGTAAAAAATCGTGACAGCTTCACGAACTTGTTGGTGTACTCCTCTACTGTCATGGAACCCTGCTGCAAACGAAGGAACTCMTKCTCCTTCTGCCAGCGCATCTCCTATGGATAGAATCTCTTCTTTAGAGCTTCAGTGAAGACAGTCCAACCATACCCTGGATGAACCTCCAGACCAGCTTTAGCAAGAGCCCACCAGTTGTCAACCTCATCCTTCAGATAATAGGTGGCTATGTTCACCTTCTGATCCTTAGGACACTCAGTAGTGAGGAACAACTTCTCGATCTCTCAAATCCAAGCCTCCAAAGCAGTAGGATCATTAGCACCATCATAGGTAGGGGACGGTGACGAGCAAAGCGATCAAACACAGTCTGATGCGGACGGTTGTTGTTTTTATTGTTGTTGTTGAGGTGAGTAGTGAAACCTTCGGCCATGGATGCCAAAGCAGCCTCAAGTCTCTTGATGCGATCAGCATCAGTCTCACCATTCGCGCTACGCACCATCGGCAAGAACGAATGCTCGTTAAAAGTGGCAGAACCTAAGTACCACTTCAAATAACTACTCATACACTATACAAGCATAAGAAAACCAACAAATCCAATTGGTTTCTACCCCATTTACTCTCACTCATTTACTAGGCCATTTATTTTAGTCACCAACTAAGCGAGAGTTGGGAGCGTGTTCGCTCGGATACCAACTGTAACAACTCAGGTTATAAAACAAAGGCAAAACGTGAAATAAAAGGGAAATCAGAGTATAACACTAATAAAAGGGTCAAGGTGGCGGAAACACCTGACTAAATCCGGTTTGCTACTAAAACAAAACCAACTAATACATTATTCAAGGGTTCTAAAAACATGAAAACAAACTCCTAAACAATTTATTCGTCTCGCCTCACAGCATCCCAGCAAGATATCACCCAAATAGCATAGCATCTGAACAACCTGAAAATAGGGAGTCGAAAATCAGTCGAGAGTAACTAGATGCTCTCCCAGTCATGTTTACAACAATTGAATATAACCAACAATCATAACAATTGAAATGCAAACCAGTAAACATGTAAGACTATGTACATCATGTTAAACAACTGAAACTTACCATGACTTAATCAATCTTAGTCAGACTCAAAAATGCAACCTAGACTTTATGCGACCACTACACCATGGACACTTCCAACCGAAGTAGCACACGATCCATAGCAACATAAGACATAAAGCTAGCATCAAAGTATAGCAAATAGAGCGAACGCCCATTAGAGCGTATCACCAATGCCTCTAACTTATCAGAGCGTATCACCGCTGCCTCTGACTGACGGAGCGAATCACCACTTCCTTCATCGGTGTGGACCGTATCACCAGTGCCTCCACGGTACTATGTATAGCATATCACCACTGCCTATGTGCCTAAGACCTGGCCAGACCTCTCGATGCATTAACTGTACATCGAACGACACTCGGGACCTAGAGCGTATAACAGACGACTCTGGCCACCCCCGAACATAGACCAAAATAAATCCCACATCAATGGGTGGCTTTAGTTCATTCCAATAGTATATAAATGATACTACCGTCATCTATTTAAACTAGCCAACAAACAAATGCACAGTATAACTAACTATACCAACATGCGTGAACATCACGACTCAACTCGTAAGATAGTATAACTGACTATCATACTTAACATATGAACAAGAGTAACCAACAACATATGCAAACATATTGTCATATAATAACTAAATAACACAACATGTGAAAAGAAGTACTAACAACCAAGGTTATAGTAACCTTGGGTCATAACGTAGACTCTTGATGTGAAGTTATAGTAGCCTCGACTATAACTTCAACACTTACCTGTGAGGTTATAATAACCTCAACTATAACCTTGACACGAAACCCAAAGTTATACTAGTTCCAACCATAACCTTAAGCCATAATCGCAAGGTTACGTTAGTCTAGCTATAACCTTAACTCGTATCCAATGTTATAGTAGGCTCAGCTATAACCTTGATTCGTATTTCCAAGGTTATGCCTATTACAACCATAACTTCGAGTAACGACCCAAAGTTGTATTAAATTCAGCTTTAACACTCGAATCATCATCAAGGTTATACTAGATTTAGCTATAACTTTGAATCCCACTCTTGGTTGCCTATCATGCCGCCACTAGGGTTCGTTTGTAAACCCTAATTGCGCTCATGACACCCATAATAAACACGTAAATAACATACACTATATAATTCAAACAATAAAATATAAACAAACATGTGAAAACATAATTAAACATGATAATAAACAATCAAACATGTACCATTCATAAAAAACCATTCATACAAAACAATCATTAAATCATATTAATCATATCAATTGGTATAAACACAATTAAAAGAGAAACACCTAGTTACGTTTTTTAGCGATTAATTTTCAAGGTCTTCGTCCACAATGTAAATATCCTCTCCGGGAGCAGTCTCCACGCCTTCATTAGTTCATCCAAACGTGCCAAAGGGAAACGTTCCCAATTAAAACGCTAACGATTAAACTAAAACTATAAAAACTACACGAAAACATGATACTTACGACGAGAATAGATAGATCCAAGGAGTAGGATCGATCTAGACACAAAAGATGGTGAAAAAGGGAAGAAACGAAAGAGGCGGCACGAAACCCTAGGCGAGATGTCGCGCGGCCAAGGGAGAGAAAAAAGAGGAGAAAACTAGGTTTAGAGTTTTTGTGAAAAGATGAAGAAAAGAAAAGCACGGGTTTAGTTTCCCCTCTTATTTATAGAAAAACTCATGGGTTTATTCCAAGCTTAGGCCCAAAACTCACCCAATCCACCAAAGAGACGCGTGAAACCCAGTAACGAAGTRGGTTTTCACCAAACTCGAGCTAGATAAGCCAATTAAATATGAAAAAAGGATATTTTCCCGAAAAAATTAATACGAAATATGGGAAAATAAATTATATAAATATATTACGGAAATTAGGGGTGTTACATTATCGACCACAAAAAGGGGAAAAACCTTAAAAAAACAAATAGAGATCTACTTAAATACAAAATAATAATCAAATTCATTTGTTTGATGAATACTTTATTAACCTGAAGAAGATGAGTAAAGGTGGAATTGGTTGCGCCCAGAAAAGTGAATGGAGGGTAAAAAATTTTGAGAAGTTTTATATAAACCTTTTAAATAGTGGGAATAAATTTAAGAAATTACCGTTTTTAAGATCAGGAAATTGAATTGAGCCAAATTATAAGAGGGAGAAGAAACAGAAAACTTGAAGAAATTAAGAAAAGAAATGAAAATTGAAGAAATGAAGAAATGAAGAAGAAGAAGAAGAAGAAGAAGAAGAAGAAGAAGAAGAAGAAATGTAAATTGAATATATGAAGTATAAACAAAAAAATAATGGCGTCAAAGATGAGTTATTCTCAGTTAAACACTAGGATAGATTAATATGAGAAGAGAGGGTTCAGGATGGATTATTCCCATGAAATAACCCTATTAATTATACTAACAGCTTACTACCTATAACTTACTACCTTAAACATGACTAACATTATAATAATACATACTAAGTTCAATAATATTAACATTATACTAATTTATTACTAATTATGTCAATCAACAACACTAACATTATCAAAATCATTCTCCATTATACATCATAACCCTTAATTCACATAATACTAACAAATTATAAAAAATCCCCAATTTATATAAACTCTAACCCCCAATTTATACAAATCCTAATTAAATAACAATTAAAAGCATAAAATCATCAATAATCCTAACAACATCATGTTAATCTAATTACAATTGCTAAATCTACAAATAAAAGAAAACTAAACTAAAAATTGAAATTAGAAACAAATTAAACAAACTTTGATAAATTTGAAGAAGAAGAAGAAGAAGAAGAAGAAGAAGAAGAAGAAGAAGAAGAAGAAGAAGAAGAAGAAGAAGAAGAAGAAGAAGAAGAAGAAGAAGAAGAAGAAGAAGATAAATGTAGGGTGGCAGAATTTGGTGACGGTGGTGGTGGTGGTGATGGTGGTGGTGGTGGTGATGGTGGTGGTGGTTGTGGTGGAATTCGATGGTGGTAGTGGTGGTGACATGGTCTAGTGTTGGTGGTTGTGTGGATCATTTTTTTTTTAATTTTGGTAAATTGAGAATGAAGAAATGGATCTCGTGTTTCTGCTTCTATCAAAGAAAATGGCGACCGAATTGGCGACTGGAAAGGCTGGAGTAGTCGCCAATTTGGCGACTGATTTCGGTCGCCCGAGTTATAAATCAGTTGCCAAATTTATTGATTGGATGGATTATGATAGTCGCTAAATTTACGACTGATATCAGTCGCCCGAGTTTCTTTACCAGTCACCAATTTCACGGCTATTTTCAGCAGTCGCCCAATAATAGAATTCTTGTAGTGACAACAATTTAGTAAGTTTATTAAAAGTGTCCGTAGTGATAATTGGTCTGAATTTACTTGCCTTCAATCCTATTTTTCCAAACATGGTGTAATATTTCAAACATCTAATGTCAATACATTTCAGCAGAACGGTCATGTGGAACGATAACATAGGCATATTTTCAATGATGTGAGAGCATAGTTGTTTCAGGTGGGTTTGCCAATAATTTTTTTTGGGAGAGTGCGTTCTTACTGTGGTTAATTTAATTAATCAAACTCCATCTCCTCTTCTTGGTAATAAATGCCCATATGAAATTTTATTTTCCAAAGTGCCTCTTTGACTGAAATTCGGGTGTTCGGGTGTTTATGCTATGATCGCAATATTAATCTCTCACGGGATAAGTTTGGCAGTGGAAGCAGAAAATGTATTTTTATTGGTTACCCATTTGGTAAGAAAGGGTGGCGTGTTTATGATTTAGATACTAGGGATTACTTTGAGTCTCGTGACGTTGTCTTTGTTGAACACGAATTCCCTTATTCTTACCTTCATGTTCATGACTGATCCTCAACGATTGATTCTTCATCCACAAAAGTCTTGGTTCATGTGTTCATCCCTGTTGTTCCTGCTCCTTCTGACAACACAGCTGCCTCTTCTCTTGGCAATGCAGCTGCCTCACCTTCCTCTACTTTCATGGTTGTCTGTGGTGTTAAACCCGAGGTAATGGGTCGTGGGTTTCGTAATAAAACATCGATTGTGCTCTTACAGGGTTATGTTTGCAGCATCGCTCTTCTCTTGCTCTTGATGCTCCCCTCATCTTCCTCACCTCAAAAGGCACGCATTTTCTTATCTCGGCTTATGTAAACTGTGATAGATTTTCTAACCTACATCATACTTTTTTTTGTTGCTGTGACTCGTGATGCTGAATCCACGTGATTTCATGAGGCCATGACGAATCCAAATTGGCAGCTAGCTATGAAAAGCGAGATTGATGTGCTAGAGCGTAATAAGATTTGATATGTTGCATCTTTGCCACCCGGGAAGAAAGATATGGGGAGCAAATGGGTACATAAAATTATCATGCAGACGGTACTATCGAGCGTTATAAAGCTCGCCTTGTTATCTTGATCAATCGTCAGGTAGATGGAATTGATTATCATAAAACGTTTGCCTCTACCGTGAAATTTGCCACTGTTCGCTCTTTGCTTGTCGTGGCTTCTATTCAACACTAGGCTCTTCACAAGATGGACGTTCATAACACCTTTCTTCATGGAAACTTATAGGAGGAGGTTTATATGTCACTTCCTCCTGGCTTTGAGCACTCTGTTCCTGGTAAGGTATGTCATTTTCGCAAGTCTCTTTGTGGTTTGTGGCAGGCTGCGCGTTGTTGGTATGCAAAATTAGCAGCGGTCTTGCCTTACTAAGGGTTTGTTCAAAGCCCGTATGACCATTTATTATTCTCTTATAATAAAAATGATGGCATTCTTCATGTGTTATTCTATGTTGACGGCCTTGTTATTGCGGGTAATAATGACGTTGTAATTTGTAAATTCAAGACATATATGAGTGATTGTATTCACATGAAGAATCTTGGTGCGCTCAAATATTTTCTTGGTATCGAAGTGGCTCGTCATAAGACGGGTATTTTTATTTCCCAGAGGAAGTACGCTCTCAATACTCTTTCCGAGGTTGTCTTATGGGTGCTAAGCCTACGTCAATTTCGATGGATCCGGGGGCACAAGCTTGCTCCTGCCACTGGTGACCTTCTTCACAATCCTCTTATCTATTGTCGTCTTGTTGGTCGCCTTGTTTATCTAACCATTACTCGGCCTAAATTATGTTATTCGGTCCATACCCTTGCTCGGTTTATGACCACTCCTCGCGCGTCTGGAACATTGGGAAGCGGCTCTTCATGTAGTTCATTTTCTCAAGCATAGTCCATGGCAAGGCTTGTTTTTATCCTCCTCGGGTTTTCTTGCTATACGTGCCTATTGCGACTCAAATTTGGTTGGGCTAATGGGGGGTATTTAGGAAAACCGAGTTTACAGGGATCTTGCTCCCACTCCGTTTTGGTACATATATTATATTTAAGAATATTCCGTATTCTTTCCTGATTTTCGTTAGCTTGTTCCGCACTGCAGTCATGTATATATGTATACGTTTTCTCATTGAATAATACAATTCATCTTTCCCAAAATTGTCTTCTTCACAGGAAGATGGAGACCCAACGCAGAAACCCCTAGTAGATCATCAAGATATGACTCACGGTTAAACCAAAAGAAAAACTTAAAATGTGTGGGATAAAAATGGGTAGGAGCAAGTAATTGTTGGTTGTAAAAGAAAGATCGCCAGAGATAGCCCTTAGGACGACCGCGGCTCCCACGATGGGTCGGGGAGAGTGAGATGTGGGAGGCTGGAGGATGCGATGGAACAAAATGAAGGGTTATTTTTCTAAAGAGAAGGCGAAAATAATTTTTTCTAGAGAGAGGTTAATATAAGGAGTTGTAAGTTACAACGGTTAAGATAACACTTGAAACAAGGATTTATGCTTATTGTTGTAATTATTTTTAGTGTAAAATACATTTATTGTCTGATTTTCAAATATGTTTTTTAAAATGCTTATAATTTGAAATTAAGTGATGATTACAGCGCTAGAAGGTTAAAATATGAATAAACTTTTTAAAAAGTGGTGTAAATGAAAGAATATGAGGGAGAAAAAGAAGTGGAAAATTCACGTGGTATCTTTGAGATGTCACTTTGCACGCAATTAATAGACTATACCACAAGTTGTATTATAATTCGTGGTTTAGAATTCGACCTCTACTAAGGTTTTCGAGGTTTGTTATAAGGAATTTGAGTTATACTGAAAAATGTATGAATTCACAAACTTAAATATGAAAAAATAAACTTTTTAAATGTTCAAAAAATTACACATAAGATCAAATAAATGTATAGTGGTTGTACAATGCTTATGCTACAACTGGAGGTATAGTACTGTTTACCCTTTGCACGTGATACCCCTATATTTGAACCGTAAACTTTGAATAACCATAACTAGTTTTGTGTCCCGTGAAATTTACGGGATTTTCGATGTTTATCTTGTAATGCTTTTTAGTAATTTGATTCTATGAGAATATAGTCCGATCAACTTGGTTCACGTCTTTCAAGTTTTTGAGAGTTGTATATATTTAGTTAGTTTTTTTGTAAAACGACTTTACGTAAAATCAAAACTAAAGTGCTATATTCCCTAAAAAAATCATGGTCATTATTTATAACTTCTTTTGTGAGATTATTACGGTAAAATGGTAAGTATTTTTGCACAAATTTTTGTATAAGATCGCCTTATATAGGAAATTAGGGAAGAGAGTAAATTGTGTTATGAAATGTCTTATGTGGATGTCCATTGGGCTTTCTGGTCCATTGTAATAATTTATGTAGTTAGGTTTCTCTCTTGAATGTACAATATACACCCGTATTGACATGAATAAGATGATCCCATCGAATCTTCTCCTTCTATTATCTCTCTATAATTTCTGTATTTCTTATTTTACAACAACTTGAAATTATTTAAAGGAGTCAATATTTCAAGTTATCTCTAAACCTACTTTTGTTGAGTATTAAACTTCGATAAATTAGCATGTCTAGACAAAGTCTTTGCGTAGTAAAAAATGGTAGCTAACTTAGAATGAACATGTAAGCGTAGTTTCTCAAATTATATGGAGTATCCGCAAAGGTTTAGCTAATACAAGGAAAAAATAATAGTGGCTGCTATATTAAAAATTTTAAAAACCTAGTACAAGCCAAAAATCACTTGAAAATATGGGTATTTTACATAATTACATCGCACAATATCCTAATACTCTCAAACTAATGCTCCCATAAAATGGAGCATCCCTAATCAAATATTAAAAGTTTCATCAACAATTCCGAAAATAACATAAAAACACGATCAGAAATGTTGACAAAGCTTACATTCAGAACACCAATAATATCTTTACTAATACATCACCGAACTAAAATTGTTAAGAAGTAACTTGAAAAACAATTACTACATAATTGTTATGTTCTCTATCAACTTCACAAAATTTCCATGTCAAACTATAAAAATAAATACCTTGAATATTGAACTTCCACAAGCCCGCCACTATGATTCCTACATAATTGTTATGTTCTTCAAAATTTAAGACTTGAATATCATTGTCTTCCAAGATTCTAAACATGTATCCTTTGTAATTCATAAATTTCAAAATTAAAACTACAAAATAGAAAAAATTCCCTCATTGAATATGGTGGCTAAAAGAAAAATGATCGGGTTCACAAAATTGGAAATATAACTCTATGATTTATGGGTACATCATATTGTTTAAACAAAGTGGGGCGATAAAAAGATTTTTTACTATGATTGAAAGGTGTGTAGAATGGAAATTTGTACACACCAATATGTGTATATATATGAAGATAAATTTATGGGATTAGGAAACCCAAAAGTTAGAGATGACTAAAAAAACCTTTTTATTTCGCGCCTTTAATGGAATTTATGATCAATTATCAATGCAAGTTAATGCACCTAATGTAACACCCCGATTATTCGGCCAAGAGAATTGAAGCATTACCATCTCGGTTGCCCGAGGTAGTGTTTCAAAACTGCAATAAAAGAACATTTTTTTTAAATAATACAAATTTAGTGATTACAAATGACATGAATAGTAAATACAATTCAACTATTTACAACCTCTATCTCATGTCTGCTAACTCGACTGCAACCTCGAAGCGCGGCCCCAAATCCCGAATGCATCATAAATAACCTGCAACCAACCTGCTCCTCATATGATTGGAAATATCATATGAATCGACACAGGCCACCCCGGAAATAGGTGACAATTACACAGACACACAACACGTCAGTTTCAATAAATAATATGAGACACGACATACGAAATGTAATTATGCAATAGACAATAAAATGTATGTGACATAACCTCCAACCACACCATACCGGTACCGGGATATACCCAGACGTACCCAACCACACCACCCTGGTACCGGGACACCACCCAGACGTACCCACAACCCGGTGATGGCACCGCAGCACCGCCCAGCAAAAAGCCGGACCACAGCCCGTAAAAAGGTACTCCGGACACACCGGTGGTACCGGGCTCGAGAGCGACTCGGATCCCCTACCAGACGACGTGACTCAACCTCACGTGTCTCTCCATAACTCAAGTCATTAATGTGCATGACAAGGCGTGTCGCATACCTAACAAAGATAAATCCCTGGACTTGGCAAAAAATTAATATAGTAAGTAGGGGTCGAACCACAGATAAACGGATGTTGCTTTACGGAATGCTATGATTGGGTGATTGGATTACTATCAAGATCGGGTTATATTTTTGTTTTGAGTGGTGAAATGCAATGTAAATAAAAATGCAAAGTAAATAAAATGATTAAATAACAAATATGATATAACAACCCGACCTGCCACCGTCGTAACACAACCCCAATAATATGGGATGTGTACCTTTGGGCCCGTTATTTGTCCTCACTTAAACCCAAAAGCACAAGGCCTTGTTACTAAGTGGTGGGTGAAATCCTTTATAAACATCTCACAAGCTCCATAGTTTCCCGATGTGGGACAAATTTCCTCTCAATTTCATGGGGTGTTACAAACTCCCCCACTTAAAGAACACAACGTCCTCGTTGTGCCTCAGAGCTGACCATAGCCAAGCCCAGAATTCACCCACGCTAGGTGTGTGACCCGGGTCCTCCTGACCACAGGCTCACCACACGGTCGCAGGGTTTCTATAATACCATTTATAACAACCCGACCTGCCACCGTCGTAACACAACCCCAATAAGATGGGATGTGTACCTTTGGGCCCATTATTTTCCTCACTTAAGCCCAAAAGTACAAGGCCTTGTACTAAGTGGTGGGTGGAATCTTTTATAAATATATCACAAGCTCCATAGTTTCCCGATGTGGGACAAATTTCCTCTCAATTTCATGGGGTGTACCATATTATTAAAGGAGTCTAGGGGTTTCGGGTCACACATACATACTAAAATGATTCATATTAAATTAGAAATGCATAACAAAAAGAGTTGTCTATGTAACACCTCCATTTATCCAGGAGCCTTTAGCGAGACATTCCCAAACAAATGGAAGTGCTACCATCTCGGTTTCCCGAGGTAGTGTATAACAAAGTATAGCAAT
>VHZZ01021289.1:11857-24503 GCA_009801015.1 Silene noctiflora | reverse complement strand
ATTTGCTCTTCGGTGACTTCGGCTAGCCGTATCATAGAAAAATAGTCATAAAAATTTGCAATGTGCAAATTTGGATCCTTCAACGGACTTCTACCGAATTTCATTCTCTCCACAAGAAGGATGAAAGAGGGCTTGATCTCGAAGTTAACCTCGCCATCAATTTGACCGGTAGTAATTCTTTTGGGGAGCATAGCCGCGGTCGGCTTGGAATGATCGGATAGTCGCACCATCTTCTTAACTTTAGTAGCACTAGAAGCCTCTTCCTCCTCAAAAACATTAAGATCTTCTAGCAAGGAATTTCTAGCACTTTCTAATTCCTCAAGAGAATCACTAGTAGCGGCCTCTTTAAGAAAACGTAACCTCCTACACAAAGTTCATTCTGGCTCGGGATCAAGTGTAAATAGATGTCCTCTTCGAAAGGACCTATGCATAAGAAAACAATCTAGGTAGATTGTAAGTAACGGTCTCAATGAATAATTGTTCCTTAAGACATATAAAACAAGATAAAAACATAACAACAAATAAAACAAAGAATCGTTTCCCCGGCAACGGCGCCAAAATTTGACGAGGCGGTCGCACACTTATCTAAAATAAATCCCTAGACATGGCACAAATAAATGTAGTACGTAGGGGTCGAATCCACAGAGAAACGGTAGTTTTCTAAGTTGTTATGAATTTATCACGGACAAGTTATCTGTTTGTTTTTGGTTAGTGAAATGCAAAGTAAATAAAAGCAAACAAGTAAATGAACAAGCAATTGTAAATAAAATATGATTAACAAATATAATTTAAAAGATATTCTAGAGGTTTCGGGTCACACATGCATAATAAAACAATTCATATTAAATTATTAATGCTAATAAAGAATAAATGCCTAGGCCTAGAGACACCCACCTATCGATTTTAGTGTCAAGCCTTAGAMCGGGTCCTAGACGCTCTCGCCAAACTAGGTCGTTCTACTACAACATGCTTAGTCTATACATATCCGTGTCTCTCGACTTATGGAATGTATTAACAAATTTAATCGTATAATGTGATCAATAAACTAAGATTAATGATACAAGCAAGCAAGGGTAGAAGCAAATATGCAATATTAAAACATACTAATCTAACATGTTATATGATTACTAATGCATGGCTCCTCTTATTCCCTAGACAATGCAAATCTACTCACTAATGTTACAAGAAATAAAAACCAAGTATGAAATGAAATGCATGAACATAATGAATTGATTATTAATAATAAAAAGGGAAATAAGGATAACGTAGAATAAAACAAACTACAAGATGAAATGATAAACTATTATGCTAATGTTAACCATGTAATTTTCATAAAAATATAACTTTGATTACTAATGTGAATAATGAAATCTATCAACTAAATAACAACTAAAAAACAAAATGGAAATAGAATAACTAAACAAACTAACTAATGTAAACAAGAATGAAATAACTAGAATGAAAATGAATTACCAATGGAATAGAAATTGTAGAACTTGAACTTGAATTATATTGAAAKCTTAATGATTGAATACAAAATGTAAACTACTCTATTGTTTGGAAATGCTAAAAACTATGAGAAAATACAAGATTTGAGATAAAATTGGATTCTAATGTGTTGCTAAGTCGAGGTTTAATGCTCTCCTTATATAGGAATTTCCAAGTGAAACGTAAGGAGCAAAATAAATCCAAAGTCACACGTCTCCGATCGGAGACATGCCACCTCGATCGGGGTTGACGAATCCGTCTATATGGCTTTTAATGCCATGTTTAATGCTCCATGGAATCCAACTCTAGCCTTAATTCGCCTTAAATCTCCAACTTATGACCCTTGTGTGGAATCAATTGTGGAATCCTATGTTGGATTTTCCACATTACTTCTTGGATTTCCTCTTTCAGCCTTTACTTCTTATGTAATTACACTTTGCCATGTACTTGCATTTTGGGCCATTTCTTCATCATTTGATCATTTCTTTCAACTCTTGAGCTTGCATGTCCATGCATGATCCAATCCAATTTTCACTTAGCTTTGTGATCTTGATATTTGCTCTTTTTGACGGGAATTAAGTAATAAAAGTTATATTTCCTACAAAACACGTTAAACGCAAGAAAAACAACTAAAACACGAGATTAGCTCAAATAAGCACTAATAAAAGGGCAAATATCATGTAAAACCAAGCTAAAATATGGGGTAAAATCGTATATAAAATAGACTTATCAGAAGTCGTAACTCGTAATAAGTGTTCATTTCATTTCTCTTCTTTTGTTTCTTTTCCACAACCCTAGATCAGAATACCTCTTCCCTACCTGTCACCTTCTTATCCACCTTTCAAGCCTCTACTTAGTAGACTGCCAGGGGAATAGATGTATGTGTCGGTGCCAATCAAATCAACCATTCTTCTTGTGAGGTAAGTCATCCATATAACAATCATATCGTCGTTGTAGGTGTCGATAGCGATGTCTCGTGACCCTATATGTGTTGATTGGCGTTTCTCGGATTACTGTCCGGGTAGGGTTTCCCTACTCAGTTGGTTGTAGAATGGTATATGTATCTATGTGACGATCTTTGTTATTGTCTATGATATGGTTATGATATGATTGTTATATGGATGTTACTGTTGGAGTTTGGAGATAGTATTGTGAGCCATTGTGAGAGATTGTCGCACCCCCATTGTTCGCCTCTTGTGTTTCTCGACGCAAGGGGGATGTGCACATTTATGGATTTGGGTTCGCTCATACTTGAGCGGGGATTTTGGTGGTAAGGCTGCGGTGCCCACTGGCGATTTGGATTACCTGTTGCGATGGGTAATATGGCAGGGCTACACACCTCGGTGGGTAGTCGGTTACTGGTCACTATGGAGTTTGGAGGTGGGGGATCTGGTTACATTGGATGTTCATATTTATAAGGTGCTATGGTATATTATTGTATAGTTTACTGACCTCGTTGTTGTTTTCAAAACTGTAATGATCTATTCGGGGATGGGAGCAGGCTGTTTGTAGGTTTAGTTGATGTTATGGATGCTTTGCTGCTTGGTGTTTCTGTGGGATGGAAGATCGTCTGACATAGAGATGTCTGTAGCTTCTAGTAGAGTCATCAGTTGTATCACTCTTTTATATATATAGTTATGTTGTACATCAGTTGCCATGGTAACTTGTAAAGTACTTAATAAACGTTCTTGAATGGACAATTTGATATGTACTTACCTTGGGTAATCGAGATGGTAGCACCCTGGTTATCAGGAATGGCCTAGTTATGGCTCCTTGGTTAGTAGGGTGTTACAGAGTCATTTTGGCTGCTTTTGTCGGGCTTTGATTTAGTGAGCGTCTAGCAGATTGAATCGCAAAACCCCAAAATGAGTTAGGTAACTAAGTTTGGGTCATCATTAAACGAACCATATCTAATAAAGTTTTATTCGTCCTCTCAGCCACACCATTTAATTGCGGTGTGCGAGGCGGAGTTAGCTGAGATACAATGCCACAGTCTTTAAGGTGAGTAATGAATTCATTACTTAAATTTTCCACACCACGTGCTGATCGTAATATTTTGATCATTTTATCTAATTGGTTTTCAACTTCATTTTGAAATTCCTGAACTTTTCGAAGGCTTGACTTTTGTACCTAATTAAATACACAGAACCATATCTACTTAAGTCATCGGTAAAAGTAATGAAGTAGTCATATTCTCCTCTCGCGTGATCGACATTGGGCCACATATATCCGTATGTATTAGACCCAACAACTCACTTGCTCAAGATCTCTTTCTAGAAAAAGGTGCACGAGTCATCTTGCCACGGAGGTAGGCTCCGCATGCACCAAATGATTCATAATCAAATGGTTTAATAATTATAGTCGATAATAGTCTTTTAATGTCTTTCACGTTTATGTGACCTAGATGACAATGCCATAGATAAGGTTGATCGGGATCACCTGTTTTGAGTCTTTTATTGTCTATGAGATAAACATCATTAGAAGGGTCGAGAATATATATATACCATTAATAGAAAAGGCTTGGCTATAAACCAAGTCATTACGTGAAAAAGTACAACTTTTGTCTTTAATCACAAAATGAAAACCTTCTGCGTCTAACACAGAATCTGATATAATATTCTTAGACAAAGTTGGTACAAAATAACAATTATTTAAATACAACTGAAAACCGGAAGCTAGACTAAGTACATATATTCCTAGGGAGATGGCAGCTACTCTAGTTCTGTTCCCCATCCGAAGGTCCACATTCCCTTTAGCTAGTTTTCTTATGCTTCTTAGGCCCTGTAAATGATTATAAAGGTGAGAACCATAACCAGTATCTAATACCCATGTTGTAGTAGTAGCATAATTAATTTCTATCATGTATATATTAGATGAGAAATTACATGTTGGTGTCACACGACCAACTTTAGTGTCATCCAAATATTTGGGGCAATTACGTCTCCAGTGTCCAACACTTTTGCAATAGTTGCATTGATCTTTGGAAGGATCACCCTTCTTAAGTTTGCAAGTGTTGTTCACAATAGCCTTTCCTTTCCCTTTAAATTGCGTGAGACTCTTTCCCTTACCAAAACTTTTCTTGAATTTTCCTTTCCCCTTCACCTTCATCACAAGTACATCTTTCCTTGAACTCCAACTAGCTCCCATATCCTTCTCTGCTTGAACAAGCAGAGAATGAAGTTCATGAAGACTTTTCTTCATGTTAACCATATTATTGTTTACTCTAAACTAGGTAAACCCTTTCACATGTGAGAGTGAGGTGGAGCAAACGGTCTATCACAAGCTGCTCAGGGATCGAACATCCTAGTCTATCAAGAGTTTCAACGTACTCAATCATCTTGAGTATATGAGAATTCACTGATTGTTCCTCCTTGAGGCTAGGCACGGTGAGCCGATACATCCCGTACTTGTCCCGTTGAGTCCAACCAAATTTCACTTGTGATAACTTTTACCACCCTACTTCCATAAAGTAAAAAGCAAAAACCCCACTGAGGTGGCCGCGCTCCCCTAATAAACGAGGGATTCATAGATCTTACTAATTAGTAAGGCTAATCTCAATTTTAAAATATATGAAAAATCTTAACAATTTATTATAAATTCCCTTTAACTGAACTAAATCTACGAATTTAAGATAATTTGAATTGACAATAGCGATAAAATAAAATAAATGCACATAATGGCGATTTGGCATGAATGCACACATAAAAACATGTAAAAGAGAATTTCTAGTATGACCTCCTAATCTAGTTAATCTAATTAACTATCACAATTTCATAAAACAACTCATTGGTCCCTTGAACTTCATTGGAACGCCTTCCAATATAACATCGTCTTTTGGATAACTCCGGTCTTCATCGGAACTCCTTACCGAAAGGCACCGTCTTTAGGGCACGCTTGATACAAAAATAATACTAATGATAAAAATTACATATCATAATCCTATTACATATTTTTAAAATAAAATAAAATAAAATCTATTAATATAAAAATGAGTGATACGAGATCGCAACAATTATACAACCAAATAGGTATTCCCTTACATTACGGGTAATACCGATTAAAACTAACTAGGCCATACTAGACAAAATTTACATGAATAAAATACAAAAATTTAAATGACATTCATTCAAAATATGCAAAATAATAATTATATTTAAACATGCCCTAAAATGACAAATCTCCCTATTAACCATCATTTGAATATAAAGCACATAATTATGGATAAATAAGCAATTTTTAACCATAAAAATAACAAATTAGTACTAAAATCAAATTTATGCATAAAATGAGTTCTCAAAATATTTTAGGACTCAAAAATTAGTCTTCAATAATTTCATGATGATTTTATAACTTTTTATGAAATATTGCTAATTAAAACTCTTTTAAACAAAACATTTATGAAATAATTCCAAATAAATAATTAAATTATGAAAAATTTTAAAATAAACTTTTTTTACATTCTATAAAATTTATAGAACCCTCATAATGTTAAAAATGTTACCAAAAAATTCCTATTAAATTTTGAAAAAAATATGGTTACATTTTATTGGTTTTATCACATAATAACCAATCAACATGCAAAACTTAATCAAATTAATTTTCAAAATTTACATCCAATGTATACAAAATTCAAGTAACCTTAGATAAATTTATAATGCCAAAAAAATCATTTTAATTAGTTTTAACAAATATAATCACATTTTATTGATTTATAACTATTAAAAGTCAATAATCATGCAAAATTAATCAAATCAATTTTCTAACTTTCACTTACCATAATTAAATCATGCATGTGTGAATATACGGAATTTTAATGGCCATAATTAACATGCAACAATTTCTAGTTAACTATTATCAATTTTATGCATATTAAATCGGTTTTTAATCGAAATAATCAATTAATTAGCAATAAAATACCATATTTAACCAAGAAAATTTTAATTTATACATAAAAAAAATTGTTTTTTATGCTACACCAATTTTAACACAAAAATTTGTTTTTATAAAGTTATCTTATAACTCGATAAAAATGCCAAACAAATCGACATGCATGCTACATTTGTGCTCTGATACCACTTGTAAGTCCAAAACCCCTAATTAGATTCCTATGAGTAGTTTAATTATTTTAGGACCTAGTTACATCTTTGCTAATATGATGACTTAATTAAAAAAAAATAAAGAAGAAAAATCATCACATTGCTTATTTGGCTATAAGAACAACAACCTTTATTGTCTTATGGAATATTACTAGAACTTGGAAGATCCTCCTAGCTCCAAGACACCAACCTAGGTGCCCTCCTCTTGGTATCATCCAAGATATCGCCCAAAAATCAACTAAATTACTAACTAGATAATATAGATGATAACCTTGAATAAATACTACAAATACTATTACTCTTAATAATATTTGCTGTATATTATTATATGTGAGTTTGTGCGACTTTAAGATGATGAAAAATTGAAGTTAAAGGGTGAACAAACAATTTGTTCAATCTCATCCTCCATACCGACACTTTAGGTAGAATAAGGAGAGTTTTTGTTTCAATTTTTCTAACTAGTAAATGTCATATAAGTTGAGTATTTATAGGCAAGGANGATATCGCCCAAAAATCAACTAAATTACTAACTAGATAATATAGATGATAACCTTGAATAAATACTACAAATACTATTACTCTTAATAATATTTGGTGTATATTATTATATGTGATTTTGTGCGACTTTAATATGATGAAAAATTGAAGTTAAAAGATGAACAAACAATTTATTCAATCTCCTCCTCCAAACCGGCACTTTAGGTAGAATAAGGAGAGTTTTTGTTTCAATTTTTCTAACTAGTAAATGTCATATAAGTTGAGTATTTATAGGCAAGGAGAGTTAGGCAAATGATATCACTAAAGCATGTGATGTTTGACAAAATTGTCAAAAAACAATAGGTTTGTCTACTTACTTAGACAACCGGTTTTTTTATAAGTTTTTGGTCCATTTCGACTTTTGACATTTGTCCCACAAATGCTTATAAGACATATACTTAATTATCTTATAATTAAGTATTAATATGAACATTTAACACTTAAATGTCATAATTAACTAATAAATATACACTTAACTTTGATGTGATATTTGACCATTATAATAAATTATAATGTGTCTTATAAGAACTGATTTGCTAATTTTACAAACCTTTGTAAGTTTTATTAGCAAATTACCTCCGGCTCACAATATATAAGTACCTTTCGTATTAAAACTAATCCACTATTAGTAAATAATACAAATTTAGTCAATTAACATTTAGTTACTAAATTTCATCTTATTTTATCATATTAAAATAAGATATTATATTTATTAGTCGATTATCGTATAATCGATTAATAAACATACTTGACATTCATTAATTAAAACTCACTTGACTAACCATTAGTCATAGTATTCAAGTAATTAATTATCTGTATCATATACAAATAATTAGTTTTTCCATTTGTGCTACATCCTAAAGGTGTGACCTTAAGGGATTAGCTAATCACCGCCGTCATACAAAAGTAACGTCAAATTCTAGTCAACCGAGCGTTACTAATTTATGTTGACCAGCTGACGAGTATAAAATAATACATCCCGAGTATATTCTTCTAATGATATTTAGCAAGTAGACGCACTATTGTTGAGGACACCTACTTCAACATACTCATCCTGAGTAAAGAGGTGACTAAAACTAAGACCCTAATTTAAACTAATCCTAAGTAGCTTATCCGAGATAGACATTTAGCGGGTCTCACTCTGCCCCTTCAACTCACAACAAGGCAACTATAAGATAAGATGGCTTCTTGCAAGGCAAATGAGGTCTTGCCAAAATGGCGATACATCCAAGCATTAAGCACAGAAAATGCATCTACAAAAGTACAGCCACTCTCATCTCAGTGGCAAAATCAACTAAAATTTAACAAATATAAAGGTAAATACTCTTTCATAGATACTAGTTCTAAAAAATACTAAGTCCAAAAGGATAAAAGTAAATTACCTCCAAATGGTGTCAAGCTAGGCTACATTTGTCATCTATTACTAAATGCTTTCGTCAAGAGTTGGGTACTTATGGCATTAAAAAACATTAGCGAATCGCGGAATTCCCCCTCTTGCCTAGACAAAAGGAAGGGTCGTCCCTCTCCACCATGCAACAAAATATTGGACCATTAATGGATAAAAGGGATCAAGATATTGAGTTTCACATTTGTAGTTTGCCTTGAGTTATTTTCCTTCATTTTTGTAACATTTGAACATTAAGCATATTTTTTGTCATTTCTTGATGATTGACATTTTGATTTTTGGCATATGGTCTTTTGGCAAAGGAATGCGGTGGTGACCAACAAGATGCAAATCCTCACTGAAGTGACATCGAGAGCGACCCCAAATGTATCAAGGTTGCTCTAGAAGAGTATAGAAGTCTGATGTGCACTCTTAAGCCTAAGACAAGAATTAAACAACAAAATTTGCAAACGTTTTGCCTTTCATTGTATTTGAACTCAATTTGAAGATTGTATTTGTGCCCATTCCCTTTTTGTTGACAAAATAAAGATGGTTGAATTTCAAGGACGATTGCATGGCTTCTGAGGTCACCTTGGAATAAATGGTAGCGAAGGAATTATCACATCGTAAGGAACTCTTGACTAGGCCTTAAGATATCGGTCAAACGAAACTAGCATGACACAATCTACGGTGTTTTAAGACTATTCTAACAAACAAAGTCTCAAGGATAAAGGGTATCTTCAATGGCCTATTCACCATTGTCAAAGTTCTCAATTAGGCATTTTCCAAAGTTTTATTTCTAATGCAACTACATGCCATGATGCAACCTACATATATACAACTAATGCAAATGCTTCTACCAACTATAGGACATATAATCTAAATGCAAGTTCCTAACAACACATAGGCATACAACCACAACAACAAGAATATAGCACATCCTCCTTTACATGTAAGCCCATCCTCCTCATATGAACAATGAAAAGAAATGGAAGGGAAGAAAGCTTAGAACGATCATACCAAGCGATCTTCATGTTACCTTACAATATGTCTCAAATATAGTGTTGTACCTATGTGAGAAGTGAACACAAGCACACAGGTATATACAATTCTACAGGTATATACAATTCTACACTACCAAATGAAAGAACATGTTTTTGATTTTTGTAATTTTCAAACTTTTAAGGGTTTTGTGTTTTTTTTTTTAAAATAAAAAATAAAATAATGAACATATTTTTGAATTTTTCTGAAATTTTTATAAGTTTTGGAATATAAATTCTTATCCCCCACTTTATTTTGGACATTATCCTCAATGTACAAGGCATGAATAGGAAAACAAATAGAAAGACATATTTTTGTATTTTTGGAATAAGTTTAATTTGAAAATAAAGAACATGTTTTTGTATTTTTTAAATAATTGAAAATTAAAGAACTTGTTTTTGGATTTTTGATATTTGAAAAGTAAGAACATATTTTTGGGTTTTTGAATATTGGAAATTAAAGTACAAATTTAAATGCAATGCATGAAAAGAGATGAATCCATGCCCTATATAAATGCAAGTATGAGAATGTCATATATTACAAGTAATGCAACTATTCTAAACTAAACTAAAGTGATGCAAGAAGTATTAAATGAAACTAACTATATGATATGTATATTATAATGCAAACTATGCTAAAAGTTCGATGAGCTATCTAATGTGAATGCAAATGCGAGTCTAGGCTATAGTAAAATGCAAAATACACTCGAGAGAAGGAAAAATGGAGAGAGGTTTGCATATAATGGCGGGTCCTCGAAGCCAAGAGTCCCCTGTCGTCATACTCATCATCATTGGGGTTGTGGAAATCCTCCTAGCCTCATCCTTGGTTCCCTTGGTTAGGGAATAAGAGATCCGGTTGTGCCCAAGAAGGTAAAGCGCCCCTAGGGTTAACGTAACCTTGTTGCGCCGTGTTGTAGTAGGAGGGGTATTGTGCCAAGTAGTTATTGACCCACTCCTCGCACACCGCAACATCAACGTGATTTATTACTCTATCAAGGTCTCCATAGTCGGGGATCGATACGGGTAGGTTTTGGACATAGGGTTGGTGGGGAGTTGGATATGGGGGTATGGGCACATAATGAGGTTGTGCTCCATGGTTGTAGGGTTGGTGCCCGTGGTTGGGTCATGATGATGATGGTGTTGTTGATGTGGTACCCCTTATTCTTCCTCCCCTTGGTGGTGTTGGTTTTCATAGATTTCAATTGGGAGGAGGTAACTTGGTATTGGCGAGTAGTTACTCAAACGGGGATCTGTATGTTGTATGTTCCAAACTGTAAGCACAAGAGGGGAACACCCTTTTGTAAGACACTCCACATTCCCCATATCATTAAATATACACCATTTGTGAAATTGGAAGATGGCTTGCTCATCAATCAAGGTGTTTCCTTGAAGTACCTCATAACGCCCATGTAAGTTAAAGTTGGGGCATAATTCATTTCCTAGGATTGTCACAAGCCTACCCATCACAAATGACTTAGCTTAAGTGTGACCTTTAGAGAAATCATTGAATCGGTTAAGCATTTCCAGATTTGTGTTGAAGTTGAAATGCCTTGTCCCTAGAACATTTAAGTGCGACTCGAGGAAGGTTAAGTCAAGCACGGTGCAAAGATGAAGTTCTAACCTTCCAAAAATCATTCCGGCTATAAACCTTTCATTTATCCTAATCACGGGGTGTTGAATGGCGGAGGTATAGAAATGTTTACGGGACTCAAAATCCCTCCCGGAGATGGCCTTCCAAATGTAGGCAATGCTGAGGTCCGACGGTTTATCAACATTGATGGTCGGGACTTCCATGCCAAAGATTGTCGCGAAGTGGCGAAGGGTTATTTTGTGGGTCATATTTCAAAGTAGGAACTCAAGTGAAACTCCTCGTGTCTGATGGGTAAGGACATGAAGACTACACAAGAACTCTAAAGTAAGGCTAAGGTAGATATTTTCTTGTGCATAAAACATCCTCCCAAGCCCCAAACTTTTAAACAATGTCTCAATTTGTTGCCTAATACTAAGCGTCTCCAAAATCTCAAGGTCAATAAACTGGTGGGTTCGAAGCGCATACCTAGAAATTCTACAAATCACGTCCGGTGATCGTCTTGGATGAATTCAACTTCCGGGAAATGGTCCAATTGCTCAATGCCCGGTACTTATGTTTCCTCTTAGGCTCGCACTTCCGGTGGGGCATTTGGACCACACCCTTTTTGGCGCTTGGAAACCTTCTCTTCGGTCTTGCCCTTGTTTTTGCTTCTTGTGAACATTTTTGGTTAGCAAAAACTCAACTAAAAAAGTTAGCATCCAAGATTTTCCTCGAATCCTTCAAAAGATGAACCCAAATACACCAATAGGCTCTTAGAATCGAAGTATTATCAACGAATCGGAGTCGTGAAGTAGAAATCAACCCATAAAACGACTTTCTTTCGCACATTTTGGAAACCCAAGGTTTTTAGAAGGTGATTTTGAGAGATGTTTGAGTGTATTATGCTTTGGAGTGGGGCTATATGTGTATAGGATTGAGGTAGGATGAAGTTTTGATTGATTTTGGGTGATTTTATGGGATTTTCGGTGAGTTTGGTTGATGGTGTTGTTGGGAAGTATTAGGAAGGTGATGAAGATTGAGATTGTGTTGAATATGGTGGGGAATGATGGGTAAGGTGGCGATATAGCAAGGAAAGACGACGGGTTCGGGCGGGCTGGAGAGAAGTCGGGCGAGTTGTGGGCCAGTGGCCCTGGTTCTTTGTCAAACTCGGTCGTGTTCCTGTTTACGCCTGGATGAGTTCCCTGCGCACTCGGGCGAGTTCCGAGGCATGAGCTAGTCATTTGCTTTCCATTACTCAACCCGTGCGGGTCGATGCTTGGCATAGGCTCGACGTCCCTTTTGTTCATTTTTCTCCCACCTTTTTGCCTTGGAGAGGCTCAAGCTTCATCCCTTGAGCGGACTACATTGTCCGCCTTTTTCATTCACCTAAAAAATGTTCTCAAAAGTGGATAAGAACTCTCCCTCACATCTCTCAAGCAACGAATAAGTGATGCAAGTAGCTCACTGATGCGTGCATTCTATATAGTCTTCTTAGGCCATTTACGCACGCATTTCCATGTCATTTAGGTGA
>VHZZ01021287.1:14914-26682 GCA_009801015.1 Silene noctiflora | reverse complement strand
GGATTCGAACCCGTGACCTTCGGTCATTCCTATTACAAAGTACAAACATTTGCCAAGTTTATAAATGGTGCAACTCCAGTGAAAGATTGAATTGATTGAAAAATCGGGGAAATTCCCCTTAATATTAGTGATCCGTTGGAGTGGTACTGTTGTGGTATTTAAAATGGCCTGTAAAGTGTAAAGTATGGCGCATCATTTCTTAAGTTGAAACTAAAACAATCAGGGTTTCAGTTAATATTTTACCCAAGCTGCCTTGGAAGTTAGAAATCACCTCACTCCTGAATTTTCAATTTGAGTCTCATGTTAAATGTTTCCATGTCTTTCATGGTAAAAATTGTCAGCCACACCAGGTTCCTATTTTTTTGGTTGTCAACTGATTGTACACAGTACAAGTTTGGATTCTCTCCCCATACCTGATAGCCTTCCCTTCATGTCCTGGGATAAAAAAAAATGCCTTTTGTGGACTAGAATGTTGCAGTTGTTCATTAACCTGTACACTCAATTATTTTTGTTTCATGAAATTCGAGTGGGGTATGTTTACAACTCTTGAATTTACAATTATATTTTGAAAGAACTGGTTAACAGTATATGTTGATGGCTTTCTAGCCAATGGTACCATAAAGCATATGGAACTGTATTCCATTTTTCTGAGGTCTGTTATTTATACTCTCGTTTTATTTCAGCAAACAGATCTACGTTGAGTAAACCGCCTATATCTACCGTGAATGCTCCTACAGCGACGATCAAAGTGGTAAGTCTCTTGTTTCCTATCTTTCTTTCGTGGTTTTGACAAATCTCTCGCTTTCAATTGTCTGCTGAATTATGCGTCAAATTCTCCTTTAGGAGCCCTGTACAGTGACTTCAATAGGATCTGAACCTGCTCATACCCATATGCCTTCCATGGCTCGTCCCACTGGTCCAAGTGCCAGCATACAAGCATCATCTCTTCCTAAATCCGAAAACATTATTACGAATGACGAGAGTTTACCAGAGCTCAAGCCCATGATCAGTTTGCCGCAACCTGTACGAACTATTGGTGACTTTCAAAACGCTATCTCAAGTTCACGGGTACCTATTGCTGTGCATGTGTCGAACATAATGTCTTCAGGAATGACATCAAGTGGCCAATCTAGCAGCATTACTGGAACTTCTGAGCCTATACAAAATACAGCCGCCATTAACTCAATTTCAACTGTACCATCTAATGTACCTTCAATTTCCAACATTAGCGTTTCTCAACCGCCGACCAATCTTCAAAGAAGTGTCAACAACACTATGAGGCCTATTGTATCAGGGACTGGTCAGGGAAATGTTCAATCAATGGCACAACGAGAAAATCCAAACATGACCACTAGCCGTGGGACAAATGGTGGAGCATCTGTTACCGGGTCAAAGATGCCAATGCCTGGATTACCACAGCAGGCACCAGGAATGCAATCTGTTGGGGTGAATGGTTCAGCGTCTACTATGACAATGTCTCAGCAAGGTGTAAATTCCTTATCATCAACAATACAATCCAAATATAATAAAGTTTGGGAGGTAACTAACATATATTACTTGATAAATGCGTAGTAGTAAATATATGGCTGTTTATTCTTCCTTTATTTTTCTCTGCCTTTGTTTTTTTGCAATTACCTTATCAAAAGCGGAGGGGGTGATTGTAGAGATTGCAGGAGACATTGCATTTTTCCTAAAAAAAATTAAACAAGAAATAGAACTGTGCTGTTGTTTCATTTGGATAAGCCTTCCTGAATCCTGATTGCATGTCACAGACTTGCAGTTACCACATGGGGTGAAATGTTATTGTTTAGTACTTTAGTATGCTCTTATGCTGAGGATTTGGGACCTTTTGTAATTACTTGGCTACGAGTACCCATTTTCTCCGATGAAAGGATATTCCCGCACCAAGAGGTGTAGGGTGTGGGTTTGACACACACAGCCTTGCCCATGCAATAACAGAGAGACTGTTCCAAGTGACCTTTAAGCAAATGGGAATGGTCGTTTATTAATACTGTCGGCATTATTCGGGAAGCAGAACATTGCTAAGATAAGTTAGATATTTGCAAATGCTCCCTGGCCCCAAATTGTTAAGACAAGTTAGATACTTAGATTTTATGGTCCTCACAAACAAATCGTTTCATACAGGTGCCTGTTCTTTTTTGATAATCTCTTATGATTGATATAGACTGTATAAATGTTATTGGCTTTTGTAGGGAGATTTATGTGCACAGAGAGAAGGCCAGCGTGTACTTGTCAGTAAATTGGAGGTACGACTCAGAAATGCGCCAGATATTCTGTGATTCGATGGGAACATATATATTAAGTTCATGTTAGTAAGTAAATGACATCTGATATGTGGTTTTTTTTTTGTTTTTTTGTTTTTTTTTTTTGGCTACAGGGATACACAAGTGGTACAGCCCCAGAGACGTAAGTTGGACAAATCTGACCTGCTTAACTATTTTCTTCAATGAATGAAATCTCTTTAAGAATGCTTACACTAGTATAATGTGAGCCCAACCCATTCAACTATAGCATTATCTAATGTCCGTGAACCCAAGAAAGCAAAAGTCAACTACTACAACAACCCTTGTATTCTCATACGTGCTGTCACGTGGGAATTTATGTTCTGCAATATTTATAAAAGCTTATGTATGTGCTTAGCTGAGTGAGGTTTATGCCACTCGTAATTAAGTGGCAGAATGATTGTTTCGCCTGGCACATCCTTCAAGTTTCAAGTAGAAAAATGGAGACGGAAATGGTTTTATCATGGTATTCCACCTATATGTTTTCGTAACTTTCTCTTGTTCGATTGCAGGCTTGCTGCAAACTGGCCACCATACATGGTGTTAGGTCGTCTTATTTCTCAGGATTTTATGAATAGCAAGTAACCCTTCTTTCTTCCCTGATAATTTGCACCCATTTCGATGGCCTTTATCTTGTTTTCATCCATTCTATCGATATTTTAAGCTGATTATACACACACACGACTTTGTTTGAAAGTAGTTTGTCTAATTTATTTCACTGTGTATTTCACTTCAGGCAGCATGCTGGGAAAGCAGTTTTTCTCGTTTTCAGGGCAATGAATCAGCATGGATTTCTTATACAGCTACAAGAAAAGAAACTTGTAAGTAGGCTTTTAAACTGAGTTATTTTAATCTATAAATGAATACTGGCAGTACATATCTACCATCTTCGGGAAGTTGTATATCAGATACATTCTGCCATCCGATAGCCAACAGGAACCGTAGTCCATATTTTTGGTTTTAGGATCACCCAACTGTTCAAGGTTTATTTTTCTTAGCAATTTTTTTCTTTTATTGAGTGTACACAGTATACATTTTTGGAGGTTAAAATTAATTACCCTTTGTGTTTATGTAGTGTGCAGTCATCCAGTTGCCATCACAGACATTGCTTCTGTCGGTTTCGGATAAAGCCTGCCGCTTAATAGGAATGCTTTTTCATGGGGTAAGCCTTTTCTGCTTATTCTCCCTGTTTCTACAACCTTTTTCAAAATTGGTTATTGGGATTGTTACTGATATAAAATGTTTACTAAATTCGACAAGGTCATCGTATCCTTTATCATGATTTAGTTTTCATGTGAGCTTTTGATGGTTTTGGGGGGTGCTATATTTGCAAGAAAAGCTAGGTTTTCTAGAGCATCTGGATTCCGTGTTAGAACTAGAATTGGTAAAACTAACTTGACCCAAAAACCCCGACTTCGTACCTGAGTTAAACTCAAACAGTGAAACCAAAATATGGCCAAAACTTGAAACGGCCAGATCCAAACCATAGCTAGCTGGCACTTGGCTAGACGCGATATTCTCCCAATCAGCAATGAAGGGGCTCGAAAATGACAAATATGAAATTTCGTTAATGTTTTCACATTCGATTGACAAAAACCGTAATAAACACTACTTGAAATGATCCGGCTGGCCTAACCCGAATTACCTCATAATCGCACACCATTGTAGAACCAAACCTGAAATGACCACACTCAAATGACAAGTTTACAAGGCGTGGTTAGAAGGATGAGATTGCTCTTAGCAGGGTTTAAATCATATCAATGCATCAAAATTCCGTTTTCATTTTCCATTGCACTAACCATTGAGTTGGATTTACTAATCATCGTTCTTTCGTGTATTGGACAGGACATTGTAAAACCACAGATACCAGGTCAAGTTAGTCAACAACTTCAACGCCAGCATTTGCAACAACCACAGATACCAAGCCTAAGTCAACAAAATCAGCAACCCCCACCTCAACGCCAGCATTTGCAACAACAACAACAAACGATGCAGATGGTTAGTGGTGGAATGAGTCAGGGTTATATGCAACCTTCAGTTAGGCCACAATCGGTTCCTCAAGCTCAAGGACAGGTCCCTTCTCATGGCACCTCTCTGAATATGGCTGGAGGTGGATTTATGCCTTAATCTTATATCTCTATAGATTAAACTCGTAGATGATTGTCATTTAATTTAAAACCACAAATGACGTCCCCTCTTTTTGTTCCAAATTTTGTCGTGGTCGTCTATTGTCAATATTAGGTCTTATAGGGGATTAGCTTGTCACATAACAGCCTAAGTTATACCGGTTTTCTTTAGGTACAACAAGTTATACCATTTTTACAGTCCAATGATTATACATGTAGTACATAGACTGATAGACTGTTACATACCGGAAACATTATAAATTTAATGAGCTTAACAAAATCAACTATCATTTTCTTTATGTTCTCTCCTTCAGTTTTGTATCGCCTTAGGAAATTGTTTTACAATCAACATAAGGTTAAAGCGGATAAAATTGCAACCCCGAGTTTTAGAACTTAAAACTTGTCATTTACAACGTCCGATGCCTCCCCCACGGGGCCACCAGGTAGCACCATCAGGCACATGGCCACCAGTGTAACAAATCAATATGAGAACCAGTAGAAGTATGTGATATTATTTACATTGGTGCCTTGCCTTCCTCGCCGTTATCACCGTTGACCTGTGGCCGCCGATGTTGCAAATCAATATAGAATTTCCGCAATATAAGTTTCAACCGAAATCAGTAAACCTGTTTGAATACGACCCTCCGTCTCAACCATTATTTTTAATTTTTTAATTCTTTATGAAATATTTTAATCAAACATAATAATAATAATTATTATTATTATTATTATCATTATAACGCAACTATTATTTAGTTGGTCAAACAAAAATCGTAATACAAGTTTATTATTATAATTATTATTATTATTATAACGCAACTTTTATTGACATCGAAACAAATTATTAATATTATTACTCTTAAAGTATTATCATTATTAACGACGGATGTAAATAAGAATTTGCGATAATTCTATGCATAGTTTTGTTGCACGAGACACAATCACACATTCACACCAATCTACGACTCACACAAGAAAATCAAACGTAACACGATTTCTAGTCCACAACGCCTCACAAATGTCGACACCACCACAACACCTCTTACGACTAGTCCTAAGCTGTCGTAAAGTTACGGCTCAGGTCACGAATACCACCACTCAATCAATTATCGCAATGGCGTCCTCATCAGAACAAGAATTCCTCCCTCGTTACCGCACACAACTCAATCGCTACCCCCGCTCTCAGCAGTTCTGGGACGCCCGTGTTGCCTCCCGTGTCGGCGAGAAATTAGGGTTTCGACTCGTAGAAATGGGTGTTTCTGATGTTGATATTGACGTCGCTGAGGAGATTTCTCGTCCGATTCATTTTCGAAAGATTGTTATTCCTTTGTTTGATTCTGTTAAGAAGACTGGAATTGATGTTTCTGGTATTGATCAATTGCGTTTTTAGGGTTTAGGTTTTTGGTTTAATTTGTATTTTGAATTGTTGATACATTTTGGGAATGAGATTAATAGGTTTATTTTATTGATTGCTCGTATAATTTATCGTTTAATTGAGCTTTTTTTCGATGCTCGCCGCCCCTCTAAATTTCATACCTCGCTGACTTGCTGTAATGTTCATACTTGTTTTGGTATAGATAATAGATCGAGCAATCGAAAGTAAATTGTCGGACAGTCACATAGCTGGACCTGAGTATGTGCGAATTCCGGTAGGGTAATGGCAGCGTACTTGGATCTGGGAAGATAATATGTCGCTTTAGAGCCTATTCTTAATCATGTAGAATCAGACAAAGGCAGTTTGTGAAAACGTAGTCGAATATAGAGTTCTCTACTTGACAGTTCAATTATTCAATCAATTACGGAGTACTTAATACTCCTCCATCTCCATCGATATATAAGCCCTGGAGCTCAAAATCCTCCTTATGATAAATGCAAACGGAGTAATGGACATTTTATTCATTAAAAGAAAGAGAGTGCTCGTGTTTGATAATGCTCTAGGATTGAGGGTCAACAATTAGTTTATCGCGCCAATTAGTCGACAACTAGTAGGAGTAGCAAAATACTGAAACATGTTGGAGAGATAAAAGCCTACAAATCCTATAATTCTGACTTTTCCTGAAACATAACACAGATACAGTACGATCTTAGAAATGTCGACTTAATAATCAGGCGTCAAGCACGTGTAGCATAATGGCATTTTGAGCATGCACCCTGTTCTCAGCTTGGGGAAACACTATGGAGTTGGGGGCTTCAATGACTCCGTCAGTCACTTCAACACCTCTCTCAGCAGGCAAACAGTGCATGAAGTAGGCCTTTGGTCCTGCTAACTTCATCAGTGTCTCGTCCACCTGATAGTAAATTCAGAAAAGTCATCAGACGAGGCGTCCCTACTTCGATGGTGTTAGTCTCTCTTGGGACACCAATTCACCTTATAAAATTGAACTGATTAGCCCCTCTTTTTCCCATTTATAATGGTCCCAAATCGACCTTGATGGTCAAACAAGGTTAACTTTGACCATATTTCCTCACAAGTAACACAACTTTTCGGAAATGACTAGCAAGAAAATTAGTTGATTTAAATCAAATGGCTATTTAGCATTGCATCTCACAAGCATTCTGATGAATTTTCAGTTGACTACTACCAAAGTCAAATGAGGACAATGGACTTGGAATGGAGTTTAAATAAGGCCGTACTATTTATGATATATGTATAAACGGGTAATTAGTAAGCTATAGGCAAGATAAGACGATCTATATATATATATATCTAATAAAATAGAGTGAAACCATCTTATTTTGCGAATTCGGAATATCAAGAATGAAAAGTAAATACGTAAGCTTAGCCATCGCTTTTACCTGAAATCCTTGGAAGACTTTTCGACGGTGCTCAGCTTCTTCTTTCTGGCCCATGCTAGCCCAAACATCAGAATAGACTACGTCAGCACCAATAACAGCCTCTTTTACATCATTAGTTATCTCTATTTTGCTGATTCCAGCTGCTCGGGCCTTCTCCACCGTCTTCTGATCGGGTTCAAATCCCTTAGGGCATGCACATACAAAATGGAAAGGAACAACTGCTGCCAAGAGTAGCCATGAATGCACAATATTGTTTCCATCCCCAACATAAACCACCTGGTCAATGGAGTCGATATAAGGTAAACCAGTATAATGTATAGTTGAAGGGATAACAAATGACTCCTGTGCAGATCCACAAAATTTACTAGGGTCCAGTTAAATAAATTAAGATACTTTTAATACAAAAAATTAGAATTTAAAATCTCTTAAGCACATAAAAGGATCCAAAACACTACTTCAAGTTTCCGGTGTCAAAGGACCCAAGGACCTATACGTACATCAGCCAGTTAATGACTCCAAATTCAGCTTTATATATCCTGAAATTACTAGGTCATGTTACAAAATTCAAGTAGAAACAATGACAACAGTAAATAAATAAATTCAACAGAAGATGATGGACTACATGTATGCATCATACCACACGGGACACCAAAGCGAGAAAAATATGAACCTTCTCAAGAGACTGAATACAACAACAACATTACCCCAGTGCCTCAATGGCTCCCGCAAATTGCGGGGTAAGGGGGGCCCGGATGTACGCAACCTTACCCTTGTGTTAGCAACACAAAGAGGTTGTTTCCGAATGACTCAAGATGAAAATTGCGTGGAGAACTGCATCGAAGGACCGCTACTTCTCAAGAGACTGAATATAGACAAAATTTCACCTTGGTTCCTTCAATGCTTCCAATATGTTCAATCATCGTGAGTGCATCCGCCATTATTTGGCAAGGGTGATTGTAATCTGTCAGGCCATTGACAACAGGAACAGAGGCATACTTAGCTAGGTCAAGAATGTCCTGTAAATAAACAATAGTTTCATTAGTTCAAATCAAGCAATAAGTGTAAGGTGCAAGGATAAACTAGGACAGCCAAAAAGAAAGGGAGTGGAGATGGACATCTCTTATCAACAACATTCAGAAGGTTACCAGCACATAAGCACTTATTGCAAAGCATGGTAGATCAACAGAGATTGGTTTCCAAAGTCTAGAAAGACAAGGAACAACTTTATACTTTAGTACTGTACTTTGCAGTATTCAGTCATTGCAGCACAAGATGCATAATTGGTTAGCTAATTACGTGTTATTTCTTATCTTCAAAAGCATAATCATTTCCCTTCAGTAATGATGTGCACTACGCCACTACTACATCTATGCTAGTCTTATGTTTTGGGAATTGAAGGAGCAGTAGTGAGTATAAAATTAAGAATTTTAGCTCAAAAATCTAGAGTCAAAAAACGAGGGAGTACGTTCAATTCTGGAAAAAAATTGTCTCTTTGGCAGGAAAATAAGCTTTGTCACATCTATGCTAGTCTTACGTTTTGGGAATTGAAGGAGCAGTAGTGAGTATAAAATTAAGAATTTTAGCTCAAAAATCTAGAGTCAAAAAACGAGGGACTGCGTTCAATTCTGGAAAAAATTGTCTCTTTGGCAGGACAATAAGCTTTAGTCAAAACGTTGTTCCGTTATGTAGAAAATTCATATCAAGTATGCACTAAACGTTTATAACCAAGAGCAATTGTAGCAGCAACTTTTTACAGTTTAAAAGCTTGTTTACAAAACAATGTAGTGAGGAAATTATTGAAATGAGTATGCAAGAAGATTTCATTGCTTTCGAAGCCTGTATTCTTAGAATGAAGATCCCAGCAATCTATCAAAGTTAGACCTCTATTTTCAAAACAAGTAACAAACCAGCAAAACAATCTGACACATCAAAAGAACAGTTCTCAAAGCTCCCCTTAAATTAAAACTTACTAGATATAATAGAGCTTCACTGAAGCATCAAAATGATAGAAACATCACATCATCACATACCTTCAGCCACACTTCAAGTCTGTCGTAGATACTCACTAACATACCTGATGAGCAAAAACACGAGCCATAATGATGTCATTATAACGACAGAGTACACGAGCAATGTCTCGAGTTTCCTCCCGTTTTCCCATTTGAATGTCATCAGGTCCCAAGTATATTGCATGCCCTCCTAACAAGGAAAACCCTGTCTCAAAAGACACTCGTGTCCTCATGGATGGTTTTGCAAATATCATAGCCATAGTTTTCCCTTTGAATGGCTGAAATGATCTATCTCCTGATTTTAGTAAAGCTTTAACCTCAATTGCACGGTCTAGGATCTTCAAGATTGTAGCCTTGTCATAGTCAGTAATGTGCAGGAAATCCTTCTTGTCTAATTTTTCTGTAGCAAACAGAAAAAATAAGAATACCAAAAGGAGCTCGGAAAGCTGACAGATTAAACATGTTTTATCAAGTACAAAATGTTGTGAATGAATCAGGAATGAGCGCAAGGATTCCACCTAAATTACAAACGAGCTCGTAAGGGAGCAGCTAAATTGCTAAGAAGAGAGATGGGAAAACTAATTGTCATTAAATTAAAAAATAAGAACTGTAAGGAGCAACTTAGAGGGAATGGCGGTGGTATATACCAAATGAGTTTGTGAAGTCAAGGAAAGGAAGATAACATACCAAAACAAGCCACAACAACTAAAACAAGCCTGTTATATGCCTGAATATCTTTAGACCACACCAGCAACAACATTGCCCCGGTAACTTAAGGGCTCCCATAAATGGCAGGACAGGGGATCGAATGTATGTAGCCTTACCCCTGTAATAACACAAAATGGTTGTTCTACACGGCCCAAAATAAAAATTGCTAAGAAAATAAACGTAGCCAATTTGGTGAGCCATATTGCTATCTTCCGTCTCAAAAAATCAAAGAATAATGAGTCTTGACTTCATTGGAAATTAAACACCGCATTCAATCACCAAGAGCACATAAAGTCGTCTAAGTTTTCTTCTTTTTCCCCTGGCAGGCTAAAATGTCAGTAGAAAATTCCACAGATTAAATTGAGGGATCCAATTTCAAAAAGAAGTCTAAGGTCATCACCATCACCTTATACAACATGAACACATTTGGGATTGATAACCAGAAGGTTTATTCACTAATGAACTCAAAAATGAGATCAGACTATAAGATCTTCTAAAAGCTAGTTTCTGATCAAAACAGCAGATATAGAAAGCACCAAAAAGACTGAATCCAGCACAAATATTCAAGGAAACCAAATACTGACTGACACTGGACAGCAAGCACGTATGCAATATCAAATCCCACATTTTCAAAGTTAACAAGATATTATGCATCAAGCCATCAACGACTAGCTAAAATCAGACATTTAGCTACTATACGTCTTTCCTCACTCAATCGTTCAACAATATGTCAATCCGAGGCCACAGACATGAGTTACAGTATTAGTAAACAACTAAACATGGCAGCAACACTCTGATAGGAATTAGAAAGTATCCAACCATGTCCCCTCAACTAACAAAATCCTCGTTTAACAACTAAATTAACCCAATTTATGCTCCCATTCTCGTGTTATTGTACTCCCTCATTCTCAATCATTTGTTTACCTTTGATTAAGATAAACCTTACAAAGAATAATCAAATGTACTAATGCTAAGAAAACAATCAGCCATCATATCAAATCTAGTATCAAAACAACGGAGCTACATTGCGAGTTTATAGACGAAGAGGTACTCCCTCCGTATCAATCATTTGTTTACTTTTGAATAAATAAACTAACAAAGAATACAAAAGTAAGCAAATTTGTAACACAATCATTTATTTACCTTTGATTAATTAAATTACACTCACAAAGAATAAAAAACGTAAGCAAGCGATTGAGACGGACAGAATACAGTAATACGAGCAATGACGGCAGACAAAACCTACAAAACAATGATAAAAAACATAAACCCTAGCATGCAATACATACAATACAATACAATATAATACAGTACAATACATGAATAAAATCAAAAATAACAAAGAAAGATGAAATAGAAAACCTATAGAAAGGGGAGAAGAAGGCGGCGAAGCAGTGGTAGCGGAGGAAGCAGCATTGGCGGCGGTGATGTGTCGGCGGATGCACGGCGAGGAAAGAGAATGAGTGGCGGAGAATTTAACGGAGTGAGGACGGAAGAGAGTCGAGGTTCGGGAGGAGAGAGAGTTGGCTTCATATGGTAGCGAACATGGTGATTGTGGTGTTATTGAAGACGCCGCCATTTGGTTTGTTGTAGCCTTGTACAGGTCGTCAGTAGTTTGATTTGAGTGAGTTCAAGTGGATTAGAATTTAGAAACTTGGGAGTGGAATGCCGTCATTGCGGTATATGTCTTTAACTCTTTTTATATGTACACTTGTACAATGCATAAAATTTCGTAGTTGTTCTTTCATGTACAACTTTTACTCTTTTACGGACATTTTTTCACAATGTTTCCAAACATTACCCTTCTTCTCAACCCTAACCAATTT
>VHZZ01021283.1:7725-18949 GCA_009801015.1 Silene noctiflora | reverse complement strand
ACCATAATATAAACGGGCAGGACTAGAATAGCAAAACTCCACCCATCGGGAAAGAACAGGGCAATGACGACGAACCTCCTGTAACATGATCCCACGGTCGAGCAAATTAAAAGCATTCTGGAAGTCTACCAAAAGCATGGAAAGGCATACCTCATCCCCCCGATCCTCAACAAACTGATTCAAGGCATGCAATATAGCCTCTCCTCCACCGGATACCCCAACTCCAAACTGGAGACCAGCAAAATAACCACTCAAAGACGGACCAGTCAAAAAAGCACCAACCTTAGAGACAAGCCATCTCCAAATCGTAACCACAGCAATAGGACGAATACCGCCACCTGGTTTAACAAGCGGGGTTAGCGGAGCACTAGCAATGTACTCCCCGAGGGCCTGCGGACACCTGCCCTCAAGWAAAAGATTAACCACCYGAGTGATAGAGGCGATCAAATCATCTGAAACAGCAACAKCAGCTCCACWCAAACAGTCCAAAAGATGCTGGGCACGAAAACCGCCCCTCCCACAAGAAGTGCCACACGGAAAACCCTTAATCATATCCCAAACAACAGTCGACGAAGCAACGTGCGGATGGTGATCAGCAGGCAAAGCAGGCAAGGTAGGAGAAGGGACGATGGGATTGTAACACCCCGACCCAAACCTAGGGTCGGGAGCGATCACTCACGGTAGCTTGTCAGTCTATGTACATGGCCCACAGATCAACACGGGTCCTTTCCAGCGCATTTTGTCCTCACTCATGCGCATCCTGAGAACCTTCCTAGGAGGTCACCCATCCTAAGACTACTCTCAGCCAAGCACGCTTAACTGTGGAGTTCTTTCGCATGGATAACCAGAAAAAAAAGTTCACTTTGTTGATATGAGTAGTACTTTCAATACCTTTAAGCACTAGTCATTTAAGCTTATCACTGGACCTCTTCAATTACGTGGGGTGTTACATTCACCCCCACTTGAAGAACGCAACGTCCTCGTTGCGCCTGGCAGCATCTGACCGCAGCCGAGCCAAACCCATAATCCTCCCCCGCTAGGTTAGTGACCCGGGTACTCCAGACCACGGGCTCACTAGACGGTCGCAGGGTTGCTGTGATACCACTTGTAACACCCCAGCCCAAACCTAGGGTTGGGAGCGGTCACTCACGGTATCTTGTCAGGCTATGTACATGGCCCACAGATCAACACAGGTCCTTTCCAGCGCATTTTATCCTCACTCATGCGCATCCCGAGAGCTTTCCCAGGAGGTCACCCATCCTAAGACTACTCTCAGTCAAGCACGCTTAACTGTGGAGTTTTTTCGCATGGATAACCAAAAAAGAAAGTGCACTTTGTTGATATGAGTAGTACTTTCTATCCCTTTAAGCACTAGTCATTTAAGTTTATCACTGGACCTCTTCAATTACGTGGGGTATTACAGGGATTCTTAGCTGTCAAGGCCTCATGAGTACCAATAAAGTAAGAAGCAATACCGGAAAACAAAAGAACGCGAACAACAGCAGTGTAATAATCGCCACAAATATTTCGCCTACACTGCCTAATATTAAGCTCACCCAAGTCAAGGTCCTCCTCCACACTAAAAGAAGCAACCTCAGTCAAGGTCTTCTGCAGAAGCTGCAAAATGCCACCAGGCACACCCCAAGTACGAATGACACTAGTAATACTCTCCTCTGGACGCTGACGCCTGACAACAGACTTACATTCAAGATTACTCCTTGAGGAAAAAGTCTTATGTATACAAAGAGGTAACACAATCAAGCTAACCCAGCAGGAGAGATCACCAGGGAAGTGGGCCACATCGTCTAGGGCCCCCTTAAGAATTCGAGAGAACCCAAGACGACACTTAGGAGGGATGGATTTCACAATACTCAACCCCTTAGCCAACAAACGATCAAGAGAGGTCACATTTAAACCAATAGGGACCTCTAGAACCTCAGAAGACAAATGAGCAGTGGGAGCAGAAGGCCGGGGAAAATCATAAAGAACAAAGTTAACAACACCATCACCACAATCCGACACCACAACAAAAGACCCCCGACCATGCCGACACCGAGAACGATGGGTATGAGTTTTAAAGAAAACCCCACATAGCCAAATACCCATACGCCTAAAGGTAACCTCAGCATCCAAAAAAATGACAACGAGGAAAGAGATTGACGCTTGATTACCTGAGCATCCCCAGTACAATGCCGATCACGAAGGTGAGTGATCAAGGAGGTCCGAACAAGACCATTTCCACCACCATTTTGACACTCACAAAGCCCCACAAAAGGATAATAGAACCGAACAACCTCCGACATAAAAATGAAGCACGAGGAAACCAAAGCAGCCACAAAGAAAATGGAACGGAAAACAACGTAAAAACACTACGAGCATGAAAGACCTGTTACCCAAGGCACAAAGTAACAACAAACTGCAACACAAAGACTAAAACACCCGCAACCCTTAAATGCACAGACCTTCGGCAACAACAAGACCCAAGCACCACCACTATGATAAAGTAGCTGGCCAGCGAAGAGCAGGCTGAGGAGCACAGGCGCAAAAACCCAACAGCACTGCCAGCCCACACCGGCAGCGGTGGCAGCGGAAAAAGAAAGAAAAAGAAAACAAGAAAAAATAAAGTTGAAAACCACCCCTAACAGCAGTAGCAGCGGCACACGGCGAGGCAGGAGACCAGTCGATGAGAACAACCACAAGCAGCCATCACAACCAACGGCACACCACAGCCGTTAGGAAACCCACAAAAACGCAAACCCGAAAACCTGTAAAAACGAAACCCCACAAACCCTAGTGCAACAGCCTTGGCCAAACCATGTGTTGTCCTCATAACCCAATTATTACATTATGGCTTTTGTAATGCGAGATCTAGAGTTCTAATCGCATGGTGACTAATATTTAAATTCATTCTTTGATACACATTCAAAGCCACACCAACATGAAGACGAACAATTCTTGAGCGGCCCAACTCTCTAACTATTTCTCTAATCCGAAGTCTTACAGAATTATTAATTGACTCAAAAATAGTGTCAAAACCACCAACGACAGCTTTTAACAGTCTCTTAAGCGACGCATGTGCACTCTCAACTCCGCAAAACAACACAATACGAGTTTAATAAATTGAAAAAAAAATCTGTATAACTACAATTTACTATCTATTTAGATGTTACCAGTTTGTGCATGGTAACATTCTCAAAATGTAGGATTTTGTTAATCCATGGTGACACGAATCTCTGTTTGTATGGTTCAAGCCATGTCTTTTTCAAATATTTTTCCAACCCCGGGACAAAGCGATATTTTTCAAAGAGTATCCTCTCATTTTCAGCATATTCTGTTTCAGTTGCAGAATTTACCAAATTTTTCCACCTCCCTTTTGCGAATGCTTCACCCGTTGAACCTTTCCTAATACTTTTTTCACCCAAGCCTCCATGTCTTTTTCTATATGACGTCAACATAGAAAGTGCATAGCATTTGGAAAATATTTTTCAATGACATTAATTAACGCCTTTTCTCTATCAGTCACAAATACTATCTTCTCATCTGTATCTAATACTTCCCTGACACACTTAAGCGCCCAATCATAAGCCGTCTCCTTCTCATTTTCCAAGAATCCATAAAATACAGAAAAATTCTTATTTACGGGTGTAACACCAATAATTTCCAATAGTGGCATCTTATACTTGTTTGTTTGGTATGTACAATCAGCAAGAAGGACAAAGGGGTAATGTTTCAGTAGAATTATTGAATCTGGATAAGCAACTAAGACATCAGTTAGCTCACGTGTACCTTTTTTCTTCCCAAGAATCGTTTGATGGAAGTGTAGATACCCATGATCAGTAGCAAATTTCAGTAATTGTTCTGATGACGCGCGATTTTCTCCCACCTTTGTCTTCTCTCTAGCTCGTACATTGTATACTTTTTTTTCATCACTTTATAATTTTGATTAGCAAATTCAATCAATATATTAGCCATGGGAACTTGACTTGCAGTCATTCTGAAAATAATTTCTTTCACTTTATCATTCTAAATTTCATCATTTTCAACAAGCTTGTGATTATGAACCCCATCCTGAACAAATAACTTCCACGTACCATCTGGTTGTCCAATATCTTTCAATCTAAATGGACATAGACGTTTTTTGTGTCGGTTAAGTATTTGCTAGATGGAGCGTTTATATCTGATTGGTACTGATATGGTCTAGATCGGTCACACCAAAACCATTGTTCCCCAAAACCACGATCATCAAAATATGCATATAAATGGATATAAATATCATGTAAAAGTCCAATTCTTCTAGTTTTCGATATCAATTCCGCATAGCTCTTGAATGAATAACCAGTAAAAAGATGTGAAGTGTCAATCACGTCGCCAGGAAATTCTTCAAAATAATCATCATCCTACAATTTGAAAAAAAAAACAAATTAATAATAGTTGTAGTTAATAAACAAAAAAGATCTAATTAAACTAATCAAAGAATAAGGAAAAAACTAAAAACAAAAAAACAAACTACTTATTATAATTTTTTTTAAAAGAAACTAATTAATATTTAAAAAAAAAAAACAAAAAAGAAAAATCAAAACAAACAACACAACATGCTGACAAAACAATAACATAGCATGTCGATACTCCGTTAACCCCGACGCCGACCACCACCATTACCACCTGACCTCCGTTCAACCCTTATCACAACCAACAACCTCTAGCGACAAAACCGATGCCGACCACGCCCTTACCCACCGTCGACAACCAGTGAACACGCTTTCCGTCCCACCCGACCTCCGTTCAACTACCCCGTCCCATCTAACAGCCCCAGCACCACAAAATCGACGCCGACCATGCTGGCCCGACAACCCAACAACGACCCATAAACCCTAATTAATATTGTGATTTCAGTAAAATTAAACCTAATAATTTCGATAAAACGTATTAATAATCGCTAATAAACATTACTTCATGTATTGGAGCATTAGAATCCATTTTTTAAGTTTTTAGAGTAATTAGATTCAATATTAGGGCAAATATGCATATATATATAAGAGTTGTTTTCTTTATGTTTAGGGAAAAGGGTAGGTTATGGAAATTTATGAAAAAATGTATGTGAAAGAGTAAAGTCCGTATGTGAAAAAGTAATTCCGTATTATAAATGAATTCTCTTTATGAAGGGGGTTATCTCATTTTCCGATAAAGAACAAGAAGACGATAATATTGAAAATACACACATGTCCTCACTCAAATTATAAAGGGGGCAACGAATTTGGAAAAGATTAAAATGGAGATGGGATCGGCAAAATTAGAATGAAATGATTACTAAACTGACTCACTTTTAAGCATGAATAATCGACATCTCTTTTTTTTTGGTACAATATCGACATCTCTTCAAAAATATTTCTTTCAGGGGTTCGCAAAAGCTAACTAGCCATGCCTCGTCAAAACTCACACTAGTACAAAAATATTAATTTGCGGCTACAAAACATGGGCCTTTTGCGGCGATTTTGATGTAGCAGGAAATGAGGAGACCGCAAAAAGGAAAGTTATTTGCGGCGTTAAAAAAACGCGGCAAATAAATACCTATTTGTCGTGTTTTTTTAAAAAAGGAGCCGCAAATAAATGCCTATTTACGGCGTTTTTTTTATAAAGGAGCAGCAAATAAATGGCATTGCGGCGTTTTTTAAGAAAAAGGAGCCGCAAATAGGTATTTTTTTTTAAAAAATAAATATTTTTGCCTTTTTCCTAAAAAAAAGGCCTTAAATAACTACTTTAATTAATAAAAAAAATTACAATTCATAATCCATTATTTAAATATACTCAAAATATGAATTTACACAAATACAACATCAGTGCAATCTATATACACATAACTTGTAAAAAATTCATACATAAAGATTGCAATTCATAATTCATGTAATATTATACAATTCTTAGCAGCAAGATGGGCTTGATGCTACCTCGATTCTGGTACGTATTGTAGTGTTAAAATGAGCCTTTATGGCTGTCATTTCATTAAAAAAAAAAGCAGTATATTAGATTGCATCAGTATCAACAGGAGCAACACAAGAAACACATACCAACAGGAGAAACAGGTATTTCAGGGTCTTTAACCACACAGAACAGTTGCCAACTAAACAAATGCATACCAAAATTAAAAGGCAAAATCAAAAGACACACCAAAATTAAAAACAAAAATGAGAAGACAGGAAAAACACATACCAACGAGACAAATTTACTTAACAATTAAGTAAAAAAATGGTTATAGAATCATATCTACTAAAAACTAGGTAGTGGAGTGAAATTGAATTCTAGCTCATCTCCCAAACAGTCAACTAATCCAAAAATTCTTGGACTGTCAGTCAATCTATCAAACTATATGCTATCAACATATCTACATTAACTATTTCCAAAAGCTGAAGCATGTCAAAAATAAGACTTGCCTTAGACCTAGACATTCATATCTCTATCAGAGTTTATCATCGGACTCCAAACCCACAAGGATTTCGCCATCCCCCTCAAAGTTTCCAATATTTAATATGAAATTACATCATAGTTAGAGTCCGCAATTATAAAGCATCGACCATAATTCACATATCAGATTGAGCTCAACATCAAATTACATCACTGAACATTATTACGACGACTTTAAAGCTACATAACCACTAATACACGGCTGCTAGTTATTCTTATTGGTTGGTTGAACAGCCCAGGTAACCATACTGTGGCAAACAATAGACGCAGAACAGAGCTAACCAAAGAAAAACACTGGTCTGAACAATATGCACTAAATCTAGTAGAGGTCGAGCGAGAGAGGAATGGGAGTGGGAGTGGTGTTGCGCCGTGAGAGACGACGACATCGAAGACACATTAAAAGTATAACCCTACTTAATAAACAATTCAAAATCAGCTATTTTAAAGCAGTAGTACACCTGTGTTGGCTCTTCTTTTAGTCACTTAGTTGACGCCTGATCAAGTCATGATCATTGCTCACCAATGGAGAACTTCTCTGCACTAAGAAGCATAAATCAGACCATAATTGCATTTGATTGCTAGCAATTTTGTATTTGACAAAAAACAATTTTGCAAGGAAAAGATTATACATACACTACTTCAACGATAAATCTAAACCCCTAAATTGATCATCAAATCTAGATGTAACACCCCTATTTACCAAGAAGTCTTAACCAAGCCTTCCCTAATGACCAAGGGCGCTACTATCTCGGTTGCCCGAGATAAGTATATCAAATCGACCATCCAAGAACAGTTAAAGGTTACATTATAAGATTACAGCAGAAAACTAAATAACAACTCAACTATACATACTAAAAGGTAAATACAACTGATGACTCTACTACCAACTACAGGTGTCACTACGTCAGACGATCTCGCAACCCACAGCATACACCAAGCAGCATTGCATCCATATATCTAACTAAACCTGCAAATCACCCTGCTCACCACCCCCGAATGAATCATCACAGTTTTGAAAACATAAACGAGGTCAGTCAACTGTATAACAATGTAATATAATAACAAAACATAAGCATCCACAGTAACTGTAACCAACATCTCTATACTCCATAGTAACCAGTAACCGACTACACACCGAGGTGTGTAGCCCTACTAGATTAGTAATACACACCGCTAGTGGGGACCATAACCTTAACACCAAAATCCCCGCTCATCGCAACGAGCGAACCCAAGTCCATTAATGTGCACATCCCCCTTGCGTCGAGAAACACAAGAGGCGAACAATGAGGGTAAGACCATCTCTCGAACTGGCTCACAATACCAATACTAATACCAATACAATAACATCATCATAGCTAAATCATAAAATAATAACAAAGATCGTCACATCATACATCATACTAATATACAACCAATTGAGTAGGGAAACCCTACTTGAACAACAATCCAATTAGCACTGATCATCAACGCATACAAGATCACAGAACACCGCTATCGACACCTTATATGACGAACATATGACTAGACCGAAACCGACGCGCACACCCACTCCCATGGTGGTCTCCTAGGTAGAGGCTTAGACGAGATAAAGAGGAAGGAGGTAGAGATAGAAGTGTTATGATTTTAGGTTTTGAGAAAAAGGAATGAAATGAAATGATTTAGGGTTATGACTTCCGCGTAACATTATATTACGCTGTCACCCACGCAATGGGTCGAGTATCAACATTCTCGACTGAGTCAGCCGCACTCGGTCGAGTGCCCCACACTCGACCGAGTGTCCCCTGCTAGGTCGAGTTCCTGCGTCTATAACAACGAGTTAAACATGGTTAAAGGTACTTATGGCCAGTCAACGGGTCCACCAATAGGAAGAGTATTACACTAGATGCCAGCAAGGGTTAGTTGTAAATGAAAATAAGTTGAGTGAAGAAAGTCGGAGTAACTAGATTACTTTTATGTTGCCTCATTCAACAAGAACTTGTCTCACTGGAATCACAGACTGCCTAGATCCTGCAAACATCGTGAAACTAGACTAGTATATAGACCTGATCAGTAGACCTTTATCAAATGACTAATAGAATATGGTAAGAGAACTTCATGAAGTAAGCTTTAACACACCTGATCATTAGAGCTTTATCCTTTTGAAATAATGGGGTAAATCTGACAAACAATAACAAGAACAATTAAAGAAAGTTATAAAAAAAAATATTACTAGGGTAATGTACAGACATCCAAGGACTTATAGAAGGTTTAAAAAGAACATCTATGACTCCCTATCTTAGAACATATACAACACATTAATAACCTGTAAGTTAAAAATTCAGATATAGATAAATGGTAAGAAGACATTAACTCTAGATAAAAACATTGAAAGAAAAAGATAGATGTTGATGTAATTGTACTAACTCTAGGATTCAAGACCTCGTTTCTATTGATCAAGCCTTCAGATGTCATTGTCAGTGCATGTTAATCGTGGACAATGACAACTTTCAAACTCCTTCTAAACGAAGACGGACTGAAAGACGTGCAAAAATAAGATTGCAATACCAGTATGACATTCACAATTTCAACTTTAGAATTTGCATGAGCATTACCACAAACAAAAGGTAATATTTACAGGTGGTTGAAAGGCCTAAACCATCTTGAAATACAATGATCAAAAATTCATGTTGGGATAATGATGAAGGCTGAGAAATCTTTATCCCTTTGTCTTTCCGAAATATTCAACACATTAGTGATAAATTAGCACATATCAAAATCTCACTTGACATTTACAATGTCAGAAATAAATACGAAGAATAAGGAGTTATACCAAGCGAATAGTGACAACATTGATGATTAAAATAACAAACACATTTTACCCCTTGAGGGTATATAGCTAAGATTACCAATAGGAGTTAACTAGACACAAGTCAGAGTATCATTAGTAGAAAAAAACATCATTTGCGGCTCCTAAAAATGGGCTATTTGAGGCGTGGATCAACATCAAGTGGTAAGACTAGAATCGAATAAGTGGAGTATGGAAATACTAAACTGGTTAGCATGAAGATACACTACCTTCTACGGAGTTATACCCAAAATGACTTGAGTCGGACACGACAATCACTGGTTATTAACCTAGAGAGTCTGCATAGACGAGCCGTTAAGCGGGGTGGGTAGAGTGTAACAATCGTGTTTTCATCTGTATTTGTGGATTTTATGTTGTATTTAAGTAAGAATAGTGTATGTTATGATATATGTAAGTTGTCGTGTTATTTGGGGTTGTTGTGTTATATGGGTATAGGCGTGAACTTCGAGGACGAAGTTCATTTTTAAGGAGGGAAGACTATAATACTCGAGATTTGGTAGCACTGGATATTCGGCCGAGTATGGAGTACTCGACCGAGTACCCACTTGGGATTGGTCTGACAGTGTGCTGGAGTCTGGGAACTCGGAYGAGTGCGTAGCACTCGGTCGAGTGAGGCGTACTCGGTCGAGTGCCTTGCACTCGGTCGAGTGTCTTGTACTCGAACGAGTGTCCGGTTCGTGTCGGCTTTTTGCGGGATTGATATATATTAGAATGTGAAGCAGTTAAAACATTTTATTTCTTTTCAAAACACAAACTCATNGATATATATTAGAATGTGAAGCAGTTAAAACATTTTATTTCTTTTCAAAACACAAACTCATACATCGACATACTACGTTAACTGCTTCTCATTCTTTACCTTCAATCTGCGGCGCGTCTTTGTCATTCGTTGGGTTTTCTCACATCCTAGTATCTTAATCGTCGGGGTAACTCCTTGATTTAGTCTTTTGGCGTATTGTAACCCTAATTTCTGATTTGGTGGTTTTTAGGGATTTGTGCCTTATTTGCGTTATTGATTTGTTATAGGAGGAGACTTCGTAGAGGAAGCCTTTTGATCCTTTGGTAATTGACGGATTGCTTGTTGAGGTAGGGTTTTCCCTACTCAGTTGGTTGTAGAATTATATGTGGCACAATGTGACGGTCTTGTGATTATTACTGTGATTGACCTATATTGTGATGTGAAATTATTGTTGTCAGTTGGTTGTAGAATTATATGTGATACAATGTGACGGTCTTTGTGATTATTACTATGATTGATCTATATTGTGGTGTGATGGTATTGTTGTGACAGTGTTGGTGATTGGGGTTGTAAGCCATTGTGAGAGGTAGTCTCACCCTCATTGTTCGCCCCATTGCGTTCTCTCAGCAAAAGGGGGATGTGCACATTAAGGGACTTGGGTATTATGTGATGGTATTATTGTGACGGTGTTATGGTGGTGGTGTTGGTGGGGGATGTTGGTATTGGTGTGGTTGTGATTGTGATTGTGAGCCATTGTGAGAGGTGGTCTTACCCAGATTATTCGCCTCCTGCGTTCTCTCAGCGCAGGGGGGATGTGCACATTAAGGGACTTGGGTATTTTGGGTGGTTAGGTGGTGTGGTTGCGGTCCTCCACTAGCAGGGCTACACTCTTCGGTGTGTAGTCAGCTACTTAAGTGGTGTGGTGATGGAGAAGGTGATGGCGGTGGTGACCATTTTGAATGTTTATATTTGTTATGCTTTCATATTATTGTACATTTGACTGACCCCGTGTTATTGTTTTCAAAAATATAGTGATCCATTCGAGGATGGTGAGCAGTTGGCTTAGCAGGTAATGATGATTGTTGCTGTTGTTGAGTATATATTTATATATGTTTTGATAATGACAAGTGGTTTATATTTATTTATACACTATGCACTTAATCGTTTGTTAAAGTCCTTAT
>VHZZ01021275.1:3685-24549 GCA_009801015.1 Silene noctiflora | reverse complement strand
TATTATTATTACTATTATTATTACTATTATTATTATTACTATTGTTATTATTATTATTGTTATTATTATTATTGTTATTATTATTATTGTTATTATTATTACTATTATTGTTATCATTATTATTGTTATTATTACTATTATTATTATTATTATTATTATTATTATTATTATTATTATTACTATTATTATTATTGTTAAAGGGAACCTTGTATTAAGATAAATAAATGTTTACAAGAAATTAGTGGGCAGCCGAGACTCAATTTGGGCTCCTACTCCCTTAGCAATGGCAAAGCTAAGTCTAGAAAAAATATAAGCTGCACAACGAGCCTCGGCATCCTGAGACACCGAGAATTTCTGAATCCGCTTTAGCAAGGCAACAACCTCCAAATCAAGCTCCTCTAGCGAAGAGAAGGAGAAGGGTAAGAAACCATAACTAGCCGCCATGCACAAATCCCGGTACTTGGCACACTTACGCTGCGCGACATCAAAAACAACACGCCCGGGCACAAAATCAGTTATTATTATTATTATAGGAAATATAGATATGAATAAGAAATAATTATAAAATAAGAAATAGAATTAATTATAAATCAAGTATTATAAATCAAGAACTATAAAAGAACTGTCATTTTACGAAATAACTATAAAATGTGATTTATGAAATAATCATAGTTTATATAAAATAACTTCATAAAACAATTCATATTGAAATACATTTATAAAGACATAGTTTGACTTGCGTTGACCATGACTAAAATACGGGGTATTACAATCTTCCCTCTTTAAACGAGCTTAGTCCAGAAGTTCACCCACACTCACCAGGACAAAACACCAACTAAGCAGCCAACATAGAACTCCCTTTCAACTAAGCTGACCTATAAGGGACCGTTAACTAGAACATATTACTACATTCTATCCTCCTTAAAAGAAATATACCAACAACCAACTTCGAAGTATGCCAACTCGTGGCATTACACAAAAATGAAAAGGTCCAACTTCCATGTAAGTAACCACACACAACTGAACTGATCAAAACTCATATCATCATACCAAGATTTTCCAATCTTATCCTCCTTAAACAAGGTTACGTCCCCGTAACCTCCAACATCATTCATACCATCATAAAAGCAGATTATAATAACATACAAGAACCAGTTTTGCATCTTTAGGAAATAAGTCATGCACAGCACAACACACCATTTCTATTCAATACAACTAAAGTACTAAATATAACTATGGACACACATATTCTCACAAAAGACATTAGAACATAAATGACATACCACATGGGTGAACATTTGAACATAATTAATATAATCATATAAACATTCATGCGGAAACAAAATAAATCGATAACATCCAAATACCAAGGCGAAATTCCGAACTTTCCCACCAACATACATAACATATACTACTCCCGTAAGAAAATAACAATGGTAACAATAAATAAAACATATATATGCCCACCACCACAGTATGCCCAGCCTACCACCAGTCCCACCGTCGAATCCTTGCAACCACCCCTAACAAATCGTCCTAACTCGATAGATACACAACCACTCACACCACCCTCACAAACCCGTGACACAAACCACACAACCACCACCACTACACAACCCCACACCGCCTATGGCCACCACCATTGTCACCACTGATGCACGGTGGTTCCAGGGACAAATTCACCTTCCCCTCGTTGCTACTACACAATCCAAAAACTTCGTCTTAAGACGACATCACAACTCGGTCTCCCTTCCCCTGTTTTGCACAACTCCGGCCACCACAACCATTAGCCACCTTCCTCAACTCAGCTGACCACACCACCCAAGACCAACAACCCTAACCCAGGTCAAGACGGTCACGCTAAAGGGGTCAGACTCGTGTTCTAATCAACGCAGCATACCCGGCCTGCCACTCCAATTAGCACCCCCAAACGCCATCCCCACGGTCGTCGACAACAACTCTAGTTAGGTCAGGTTAAGTCACGGTGGTCCATAGTCTATCATAGTTCCTTAGCTACGGTCTAGGGTTAAGCAGGGTCGACAAAACAAACAATTTAAGTCGATGTATTAAAACGATATAATAAATAATTTACAGACGGTTTTATAAACTTACTTGTTTGAGGCAAATAAAAAGCTTTGTGAAATCTGAAAAAATACTCTTAAGGATTGTCTTGAATTGTGATTAAAATAGGTTATAACATGTGGTTATATAGTAGGTCAAAAGGAAGAAATTTGGGAAAAAATAGAATTTTCCATAAACTTTAAGAATAAATATTATTATAAATATTAATATTCCTAAATTATAAAATATTAATATTAATATCATAATTTCGGCCAATATATAGAAAATAGAAATTATTATTATTGCTATTATTATTATTACTATTATAAGTATTACCATTATTAATATTAATATTATTATTATTATTATTATTATTATTATTATTATTATTATTATAATAATTATTATTATTATTATTATTATTATTATTACTATTATTATTATTATTATTATTATTATTATTATTATTATTATTATTATTATTATTATTATTATTATTATTTTATAAAGATGCGCGCAGCTTTCATTGATATAACATTAAAGTTTACAAGAAATTGGTGGGAAGCCGAGATATAATCTGGGCTTCCACCCCCTTAGCAACAACAAAGCTAAGTCTAGTAAAAATATAAGCAGCCGCACGAGCCCCTGCATCCTGAGACGCAGAGAATTTCTGGATCCGCTTAAGCAAGGCAACAACATCCGAATCCAGCTCCCCAAGTGAAGAAAAGGAGAAGGGAAGGAAACCATAACCAGCTGACGCGCATAAATCCCTGTACTTAACACACTTACGCTGAGCAGCATCAAAAACAACCCGGCCGGACACAAAATCAGTCAACCCAGTCTGATTCAAGGGAGAAGACCATGTCAGATCGACGCACACATCCCGCCCTCTGTCCCACGAATAAAGCAACAAATCTGTCGGACGAAGCGATCCACCATGCTCATCAACCAGACCGATATCAACCTCCTTACCCACAGAACTGCCAGACCTATAGAAGATGTCGAATAAGGTGTCACGAACAAGGTTATGCCGATGCTTAACCCTCACAGTACCAGTACAAGAAACATCGTGATCACCATAAACATCGTCAGCGAAAACCCGAGAGCAAGCAGGACAAGGCCTAGATACCGTGAACAACAGAACACCCAGTCGATATCCAAGCACACTATGGTATGTCCTCCTGTTCATGGTCTGACCCAACCCAGAGATAGGTACCGCACGCAACCAATCAGACGAGTGAGCACCCTGTTGAGACTTCCACAATGCTAGAAATGCTAACCACTAAATAAAAACTCAACTAAGAGACTCAAACTAGGCTAAAATTTGACATTTTAGTTCAAGTAGTAAACTTAATTTGAGCAACGAGTTGATCCTTAGAGGATTCTTTCCTTGCAAAGAGTCTTTGGTTGCGTTCTTGCCAGAGAAAATAAACTGCAGCAGCAATAATTCCCTTCCTCCATTCATGATTCTAGTGTCTCCTCCCTTTAGAGTATGTTGTCCATCGAATTTCAGTCAAGAGGTTATAACTTCTGCCTCTGAGATTCAGCCAACAGAGTAACTCCTTCCATATTGATTAAGAAAAGGAGCATTGAAAAAATAGATGCTTGTGAGATTCAGCACTAGCTTTGCAAAGAGCACATATGTTAATTAGGATCAGACCTCTCTTTATCAGTTGATCAGTTGTGGGAAGCCTCCTTTGGGCATCTAGAGCAGTAAACACCTGATGACTTGGAACTATATTTGAGCCCATTAAGGCTTTGTACCAGTATACATTCCCTCATTTGTTTCTAAACCAATCATATGCTTTGGATACTTGAAACTTGCCCTTATGAGTCCAACTATTAATAACAGTTGTAGCTGCAGCAATAGAACCAGTAGTAGCAAAAATTTCATCCTTGACTTTTATCAGACTGCGAAAACTTTCAAAGTATCTATTATGGATAGTAGTGAGCCAGAAAGAGGTGTTTAGGTAGGCATAAGCTCTGCGCCACTGAGACCATCTACCAATTGTATCATTTGAAAGGATCCAAATCCACTTTGTAAGCAGTGCTTTGTTCCATGAGAGTAATTCTTTGATGTTAAAACCCCCTTCAGGAGTAGGCCTGCATACGTTTTTCCAGGATTAGAATACTATTTTCCTGTTGCCCTCAGTAATGTTCCAGAAATAGTATTTACTTAGTTTATTAATCTTATTTATGATGGCTTTAGGGAGCAAAGCAGTGGCACACCAGAAGTTTGTGATTCTAAAAATAACAGAATTTAAAATCTGGATTCTACCAGCATAGGAGAGGGAATTGTTGGACCAGTGCAGTAGGGAGTGTTAGAGTTTTGCAAGAAGAGTCCCATATATCTCAGCAGAGTTTTTAACAGAATTTAAAGGAATGCCTAAATACCTGAATGGGAAATTTCTCTCCACAAAGCTAGTGTGCTGCAGAATTAAAGTCCTCACCTCAGCAGACACCCCTCTAAAGTATATTTCAGTTTTTCTAATATTTTCTCTCAAACCTGTCCAAGATGCAAATTTATCCAAGATTTGAACAACTCCCTGAACAGAAGGAAGATCACCTCTCACAAAAATCATAAGCTCATCTGCAAAGACTAAATGAGTAAGCTTTATCTTGGAACATTTAGGATGCCTTGAAACAGAAGCCATACTTCTTAAGTATCTGGAAAGAATTTCCATGCTAAGAACAAAAAAAAATAGGCTGAGAGTGGATCCCCTTGTCTAAAACCACTACGACCTTTGAAAAAACCATGCACCTCCCCATTAACTTTGACTGAGAACCAAGATCCAGTGAGGCATCCCATGATCCAGGTGATAAACTTTGGGAGAAATTTAAGGGCAGAAAGCATGTTCCTTATAAACTCCCATTAAAGAGAATCAAAGGCTTTCTGCATGTCAACCTTGATAAGGCTCTTGGGAGTGATATATTTCCTTGTGTAATTCCTCACCAAACTCTGAGAGAGCATGATGTTCTCAAAAATACTCCTCCCTTGCACAAAGGCTGCCTGTTATGGACCAATAAGACTAGGCAAGATGGATTTTAGTCTATTTTCCAAAATCTTACTCACTGTTTTATAAAAAGTTGTGCAACAAGAAATTGGCATGAAATGAAGGACTGAGTTGCTTATATTCTTTTTGGGAATAAGAGTAATAAAAGTGGAGTTAGCTTGCTTGCACAGCTTACCAGTCCTAAAAAACTCCTGAACAGCATCATGGAGGTCATGACTGATAAGATCCCAAGAGTCTTTGAAGAACCCTGAAGAAAATCCATCAGGGCCAGGACTCTTATCAGAGCCAATACTGAAAAGGGCCATTTTGATTTCTAATAGGGTGACTGGTTTAGTCAGCTGATGGGAGTCGTCCTCAAGAACACAGGGACTCTGCTGAATAAAAGGAACATCAAGAAGATCTACTCCTGATGAAGTCCCCAAGAGATGAGTATAGTAGTCCACAAACCCATTTGCAACATCAGGTAATCCAAATCTTTCAAGTCCTGTCCTCTCAATAATTCGACCAATAATTTGCTGTTGTTTTCTCTCCTAAATTCTGGAGAAAAAAATACTTTGATGAGCAGACACCATGTTTGATATTTTCAACCTTAACTTTATGCTGAAACATACTCATTTTAGCAAATTTATGAACAGTATATGTAGAAAGCAGTTGTCTCTCCTTATCAATAAGGAATTTTGAAAGATGAGATGTTTGTAAATTTTCTTGGCAATTTTTCAAAGCAGTTCTAGCTTCATAAACTTTCCCAGAAAGATCTCTATAATGAGATTTATGCATAAGAGTAAAGCCATTCGTTACATTTTTCAGTTTGGCAAAAATCCTATACATAGCTGAACCATAAATAAGAGTGTGCCAGGCCTGAGTAAAAATGGCAGGATAAGTAGGATGAGCAGTCCAACAATTGAGAAAAATAAATCTGGTTCTAATGTTAGGATCCTCAAACACCTGAACCAGAACTGGTGAGTGACCTGAGACCCCAGCAGGGAGAAAAGTAGCAGTAGTGACTGGGAAAATTGAGAACCAAGCAGGGTTAGCAAGAGCATTATCTAGCTTGGACCAGACCCTGGTATCATTATCATGTTTATTAGTCTAGGTGTATTCACACCTAGATCCAGGGATATCTTATTGCTGTGCTGGAGACAGTCATTAAAAGCAAGAATATCCTCAATATTAGGAGGGGAGGTGCTCAATCTTTTCCTAATATCTCTAACCACATTGAAATCACCAAGGACAATCCAAGTAGTCACAATATGTTTAAGAGAAGAAAGAGCAGACCAGAGGTCCTCTCTAATTTTGCGATCATTATGCCCATAAACCATAGTGAGAAACAATTTGTGCGAAGTAGTATGATGTACAAGAGAGCAATGAATGAACTGAGAATGAGTAACCAAAGGAGTGAGAGTGACAGTGGTAAGATTCCAGAGAAGCCAAATCCTTCCATTGTATTGACTGTTATAGTTACAAACAACACTATATTAGGAGAACTTTTTTTTGAAGATTTTTCCAGCTTTCTTTTCTTTTACTCGAGTCTCCAACACACCCAAAACATCCAATTTATTGACCCATAAAAAATCACTAAGCTCTTGTTGTTTGAGAGGATCATTACATCCCCTAATGTTCCAGGAGAAAACTTTCATGGGACGATATATCAGGGGGCTCCTTTTCCACTAAAGAATCATTGACTTTATGAGTATCCTCAAGGATTTTAAACCGATTTGCTGTGCTAGGTAAGCTCTTAGCAATGTGAGAGGCTCCAATGTAGTCTCTTTTCTTGGCAATTTGAGACCTCATATCAGCCAACATAGTTCTACTAACCAGTTGAGAAGAGTTGTGGCCTAGCTCATGGCATTCTAAGTGCTTTTCAGCTGCTGGTGAAGAGGTAACATCAGCCTGGACAAGAGGAGAGTTAGTCTGAGAGCTCTCTTGCTCACTGCCAGGATCAGTGACCACCTCTTTAGCAGCCAAGGTACCACCTAGATCATGGCATTCTGAGCTCAACTCTACCTCAAGAGATGGTGCAGTAATTGGGATAGGGTTTGGAACAGATATAGAGGCAGCCTGATTTCTCTTTAGATGAACAACATTAGTGGCTTTTGCATTATGCCATTTAAAGCTGGCCAGTTTATGACCCAATTTCCCACATCCTGAATAATGGAAAGGTAGCCATTCATATATAACTCTCTGGGTAGTCTGGCCATAATAGGGAGTTTTGAGAACTATATGATCAGGCAATGTTGATGCCACATCAGCTTCAACCATGAGCCTGACAAAAGACAGTTTAGCTTTATTTGTAGTATTCCTATCAGTAAATAGAGGTTTTCCTATCTTGCTGCCCATCTTGCTAAGGACAGCTTCTGACCAAAGAAAAGGCTCCAAATCAGGGAAGAGAACCCATATGGGCACTACAGAAACTTTATCCATTTCCATGGAGAAGTTAGGATACCATTGCTTGAGAATGAGAGAACTATTCCCCAACTTCCAGGGTTCCTCCTTAAGGATATTATTCATGTCCTCAAAATTATTAAACCTGAAACTAAACCATCCTTTTCTATAGTATTGTACAAATGGTGATGCTATGTGCATCAAACTTTTCTGGGTAAACTTTTGAACATGTTTCAAGGTAGGTTTGGAGCCTAGAAAGGTGGCCATTTCTATGTTAATTTTAGTGGAATTCGTACTATGCTCATCGAAGAATAAGGACATGACCAATTGAGTTTTACCCCGAACAACATCATTCCACTTTCGTTTATCATTAAGTTCTTGGACTCCAGTTACAGACGTTTCTGCAGATCCATCATTAACTACATGAACAATTTCAGGAACTGAAGCAATAGTCGGTGCAGAAATAGAGACAGTTGGAAGTACTCCAGATTTTGTAGAGAGATTCGCAACATCATGCATAACAGACTCAGTAACAGAACGAAAAAGCTAAGAAGGCCTTGCACTAGTTGATGCTAATTCGTGAGAGCTAGAGAATAAAGGAGAAAAATGGACGAACCCTGAACTTTAAGCCGGGTGAGACGAAGCCAAGTCGGCTGACTTAGACCCAAGTTGCTCGAGTTCGCAGCTGAACTTGGAATCTTGAACCTCAGCTCGCCCGAGACAAAGCCAAGTCGGGCGACTCCAAGGCACATGTTAATAACACAGGCTTCTCCGTCCAATCATTTCTTATTTCTTATCTTCTTTATGAAACACAAACCCCTTCTCTCTATATAATAACCAAAATCCAAGTTTCAAAATATCAATTACCCACTCAAAATCATCAAACAAATCATCAGAAGCTTAATTTTTCCTAATTTAAAACCTCCTTAATCAATTTTTAGCCTCAAACATATCAAAATCACCCAAAATTTGACCCACCCAATTCTAGGTTTTGGGTATTTCGAAAATTCCAAACTGGGTTGGATTATGGTTTGAATTTTTGAGCAAAGAAGCATTGTCAAGCATTAGTAAGGCTAATTGGTTCTTAATTTGTCAAGTCTTGGAAGGAATCTCAACTAGTTGAAGGAGTACTCATGCATGGCAAAAACAAAGGGAAAGGGTAAAACACCTAGCACTTCAAATTAGTAAAAAAGACAAAAGATATTAACAACAAATGTGAATCTTGTTGAAATGGTATAGTAGAAGCGGCTTTAATTACGGATATTGAAGCAATAGATGCCTATCCGGAGGCAATATCGCTTTATGAAAATAATGAGCAAGTCTTTTCTTCTCTACTCAATAAGAAGGTCATAGCTACAAAATTCGGTTGTCATGATACTTTATGAAAACTTGGAATTCATGAAGATACGAAACAATTATTTGATTCCTTGGTATTTTCGATCTTCTTTAATATGTATGAAAGCACATACCCTTCCGTCACCATTGATTTTATAAGCTCCTTGTAATACCCCGTAATTTAATACAGTTTATACGAATAATGAACGTAAATGTTTATAATTAATTAAAGGATCAATTGATGAAAAAACCCTTTAATGTTGCACTTTTTAAAACTTAATACCTTATGAAAAGTTTTTTAAAACTTAATACCTTAATGTACACTTTATTCACATTTTGGTACCTTAAGTGGATTTAGGCCAAAAAAATGTGAAATACTACCGAGATTGAATCAACCGTGACTTGTAGTTATAAGAGGGAAGGGAAGAGGTTGAAAATGTGAAAAGGAGTGCATCATAAATACGTCGTCATGTCTTTAAAAAATGGTCGGAATATTCTATTTTTTTGGCCTAAATCCACTTAAGGTACCAAAATGTGAATGAAATGCACATTAAGGTATTAAGTTTTAAAAAACATTTCATAAGGTGTTAAGTTTTAAAAAGTGCAACATTAAAGGGTGTTTTCATAATTGATCCTTAATTAAAAGGGCTTGAGATAATAATTAATTATAAGATGATGTCAATGATCGGGATTTAATAATAAATAATAATAATTGATGATAAATAAATAATAATAATGGATGATAATTAGTAATGAGACGGTAATTAATAATAATATCGTATTAGTAATCGGGTTTTCTTATAATGGGCTTGGATCGACCTGACTTAGTATAAAAGGAAAGACATCGACCTAACCCTAACCTTTACCATCATAATTCTGGGATTTCGTGTTTGAGARGAGATCTAACATTAAGAGAACTTCGCATAATCGGAAGGAGGTAAGACGGTTTTGTAATTTCTAATTAGTTCGTTAATCGTTCATATCGCTAGTATTAGAGATCGACACAATAGATATACGAACCATATAGGACCCGTGTTATGACTGAGACCCATAGCATAGACTGTCGTGACCATAGTCTGACCTAGGGTTGACCGACGACGGTGACGGTGGTGGCCGGAATAGCAGCGAACAGACGGGAGAACAGGCAGTATGTGCGCGGGTTTTCGAATGCAATTGAGACTCGAAACCTTGATGGTGTGACCCTTGGTTGGTTGGGTTGGTTTCAGGGGAGATAGTCGACCAAAAGGGTGTAGTCGTGGTGGCCGGCGGTGGCCGTTGGTGCGCATGGTGGCCGGAGTAAAGGAAAACAGGGGAAGGTGTTTGTGTTTGGTGCAACCGTCTTAAGACGAGTTATATGGTGGCTGTGTATATGTCGAGGGTGGTTTTACCCCACCACTGGAGTCTCCGTACATTATAGGTGATGTGGGTGATGGCCGGTGGTGGTGTAGTGGCTGTTGTGGTAGTTTGTGAGAGAGTTTCGATTAAGGTGGTTGTTTGTGCGTGTGTGTGAGTGATCGTGAGCAAGAGGGAGTTGGTTGGTGGTTTGGCTCGGTGGTTGGGTTCGGTGGGGACCCATAGGGATGGTGGTGACCGCCATGGTGCTAGGAGGTTGGCCATGGTGGGATTGGTGGTAGAAGTAGGCCGTGTATTTGGGACGTGTTGGATACGGTTTAAGAGGGGGTTTGTTTAGTATTAATCGTATTTATTTACGCGACGATAATACGTATAAATCATATAATTCATATACAATAATAATTAATTGAAAAGTAATGTAATTCGTAAATGGATACGATATCGAATAATGAATTAATTAATAAATACCTATTTATAGGTCACGAGTTCGTGGTGGAATATTACTAATTGTTGATTGGATTGCTGAACGGAATTTGCTAAGCTACAAGGTAGGATATACCTACTCAACTGTGTTTAATATATTATTGTTGTGATTGATTAAATTATATGGATACTGGATGATTGTTGATTACATATGATCTGGATGCATGAGATGGCATTGATTGAGTTGGCATGTTATGAGCATCTATAATGATGATCGTGTATGAGAATGGATAAGGATTCAACATGATTATATGCATTGTTATTTATTGTTTGGCATGGCATGCATTGGCATTGAGTCGAATGTCGGAATTAATTGTCGGAAAGACAATGGAATTGAATTGGAATTGGAAATGAATATTATGATTAGGCTCATGGCTTATCTGCAGGCCTGACCATGGTGTCCTCAGGCGCGGTCCTGGATCTCAACGACGATTGAGTTGTACCTTGGCCTAGGGAATAGCAAGGTAGGTGAATCAGGCTGTAATCACGTGGTGGACTGAAGGGTGTGATGTGTCATGATGCGGAGGTGCATCAGTTGCATAGTCTCATCATATTGTCTGCATTTGTATTGTTGTGTTGTTTAAGTATATTCTACTCAACCTCGTGGTTGACCGTGTATTCGTGAACACCTATGATGAATCAATTTTGGGAAGCAGATTGATTGACATGACTTCAGTAAGCTAAGTTGGGAGATGGACAGCGTGAGGCAACGAGAAGACTTAGAAGTATAGCCCACATTAGATTAATGACTCAGTTTACTTTCCGCTGCGATGTATTTTAATAATTTAAGTACTCTTGGTATTGTTTGTAGTAAAAGCCTCAACGCTAATGTATTATTTATTAAAGTACTGTTGTGTTCGTTACCTTTGTTATTCACTACCTCGGGAAACCGAGATGGTAAAAACCTTAATTATTCGGGAATGTCTTGCTAAAGGCTCTTGTATAAATGAGGGTGTTACACTCCTTGAAGTTATTTAGAGTAGGGGATAGAAATTATGTGGAATTCAGTCTTGAGAATGTGTCGAGAAAGGCGACTATGTCGGAATTTGGTGCGGTATTTGAGATTAAATCACGAAGGAAATTGTTCAAGAAACCCCCAAAATTTGATGCAAAACCCATATTGAAAGCCCTTAAGGGTAGACCATTTACCTCATATAAAGAGCGTTCTTCTCTTTATGTCCATTTCCCGGGTATATGGTATTGGCATAGGTTTATTTCCAATACCATCATTTCTAGAAAAGAAGCTTCACCTTTTCCGAGATTGACCTTGCTTATCTAGAGTCCCGTTTGAATGTACATGGGTCTTACAAGTCGAATTATAATGCAATCCAATTGATGTTGGAGCGGTGGCTCGAGTTACAACTTGGCAAAGAAAAGATGACCTACATAGACAATGGAGGGGTATTAACAAAGTTGGCTAAGCATTTCAATCCCAACTTCAATGAAAACATGAAATATAAACCTTGTGTTGGGAACAATCTTATGGACGAAAACTTGCTCGCACATTTCTACGCTTGGATTAAGCGAGACATATGACCGGGAAATTTGAATGGTTGATAAAAGGCTCCACTTCTATATTCATACCACGTGGAAAGCTCCGACGCCTTAGCAAGAAAAGCGAGGACTACCTATTTTCGGTTACTGCTATTGACGGACCAAGAGAGCATGAGCAACAACCTTCGCAACAAGGTCAACAAGCAACCTCTTCTTCACAAATAGTGGTACCTATTTTCCCCTTTTAATATCAACCCTTCACCGATGATGATCCTAATGTCATCGAGGGTAATGATTATTTGACGCACTTAACGAAATAAATCCATAAGGATATGCATAGAGACTCTACAACTTGGCTAGACAAGGGCTCCTGACCCTAACGGGCCCTTGTCGGATTAGGTGGATAAAAAAGTCTTTTACCTTATTCCTTGAATTCAAGAAGGTGAGGGGGAAAGTGGAAGGTTGGAAGTGAATGAGGATTTGAGTGATGAAGAAAATTGAGCTAATAATGAATCAATTCATGATGAAGAAAACAACAATGGTGAAAGTGACGATGAAAAAAGTCATGAGAGTGGGATGATTCAAGCATAAGTGGTGATGAGGGCACTATTGGTGATAATAGTGGATGATGATACTTGGGAGCCAAAAACATAAAGAGGGGATGCTACTTCTATGGTTGACGGTGGGTACTATAGCATCTATACCTATGATATACATTGTGAGCACTCCCTTCTTTTTTTTAGTTTTCTTGTTATATTAACTTGCATGTTAGTTTAGTTCATGATAGTTTAAGTCATTTGAGGGTCAATTTGGACTCTCCTTGGAGTTTTTGAGTCCTAATTTCATCAAAGGACTTACACCTCAGCAAAATTGAGGTGTTTATCTTTTTGCTCCAATTAAGGAAAATCAAAACGGACTATTGCATTTTCATGTACAACGTTGTGGCCAAATTTACCTTTTTTTTGCACTAACAATAGTGTTGTAAGCGGTTTGGGGAAGTTTGAGCACAAACAATCCGAGTTAATTCAAATTAGCTCTCTAAACGACTGAAGGCATGCATCACTTTAGGTTAGATTAGATTAGTTGCATTACTTGTAAAATATGACATATAGACACTCGCATTTACATAGAGCATGCATTCATTTATATCATGCATTGGCTCTTGCATTTGTATTTCAATTTCCAATATTCAAAAACACAAAAACAACTTTTTACTTTTGAAAAATATAAAAATCCAAAAACAAGTTCTTTATTTTTCAATAAAACATTATTTCAAAAATACAAAAACTTGTTTTTACTTTTAATTTCCTATTCCTACCGTGTACATTGAGGACAATGTCCAAAATAAGTGTGGGGATGACAATTTACATTCAAAAACTTATAAAAATCTGAAATTATTTGAAAAATCACAAAAATATTTCTCTAATTTCATCAACAACAACATCAGAGGCTTAACCCCAAAATGATTTGGGATCGGCTAACAAAAATCATTGTTTAAAACCGTCCATGAGTGACACACACCTCAAAATGCAAAAATATAGAGAAGGAAAAGTGAAAAACAAAAAGAGAGTGAAATATAATACAAAAGTCAAGGTAGCCTTATAGGTTTTAAAATCGAAGTCCGGATTTCTTTTATAGAAACTTAGTGTTTAAATCGAGAATAAAGATTAAAAAGATTTTGAAAACCAAAGTGAAACTTAAAGGTCCGGAATACCTTAAAAGTGAACCAAGTATTAATATATAAAAAGTTGTTGGTAAAAACGTGTAATAAATCCGAAAAGAACAAATAAATTTTTAAAAATTAAATAAAACACTAAATATTTCAAATAATATCAAAAACTAAAAATCCACATGTATCATTTCCCTCCATTGTGCCCTCTCCGTCACCATCCCCTCGTCAAGCCCGGGAATTCTCATATTATGCTCTATCACTCTAAACCATGTCTGTTTTGGTCTCCCTTTACCCCTAGCAACTTTTTCTATTCCTCAGGTCTCTAGCCTACTAATTGGTGCGTCCATAGGTCTCCTTCTCAGATGGCCAAACAATCTTAGTCGATTTTCTATCATCTTGTACTCGATTGGCTCCAGTTTCACCTTTTCCCTAATCACCTCTTTCCTTAATCGATCTTTCCTTATGTGGCCTCACATCCACCTCAACATACGCATCTCCGCCACACTCATCTTTTGAATGTGACAATGTTTTACAGCCTAACACTCGGAGCCGTAAAGTAAGGCAAGCCTAATCGTTAGGGCTGAGCAAAACTAGTTATCCGCTCTGGTTTTAAAAATAATTTTTTTGCTAAACCGGATCCGCTCCAGATTAATACGGTTAACCATTTTTTTAACATTTTAAAAACCAAAAACCGGTTTATCTACACCAGCTTTCATAACCAGTTTAAAAGAAGTTGTTGCACAGTATCACCATTGAAGTTGTGGGTTTACTAGCATGAGAAATCATATACTATTAATTTTATCACAAATCTTCTTGTTCTCCCACTAACTTAGTTCAAGCTATTTCAATTGCAACTTATCCATTAATTTGGGATAATGATGAGAAGGATGAACAACAAATGAAAGTAAACTAAATAGAAAAAACATAGTTCATAAATTAGTATAAATATAAATCAATAAACTAATAACAACATAAAAACAAAAAAAAAAACAAAATAATAAAGAGACTATTTGATGAACAAAAGAGGAATATAAAAATTTTAATTGATGAAAGTTTTAATTTTGATGAACAAAAGACTAGATCTAGGATTGGGTTTGATTTGAGAGAGTGAAAGAGGGAGAGGTAAAGAGAAATAAGGTTTTGTGGAAACATAAAAAATGAAATGACAGATTTTTGATTTTTGGTTTGGGCTATTTGGTTGAGTCAGTGTTTTTTTTTGTCTTAAAAATATAATCTGGTTTAAAAAACGGTCATTGGTTTGAATTTTATAAGACCCGATTCCGCTCCGCTTTTTCAAAAAAAAAAATGGTTCGGTTATCGGCACCGGGAAAAAGCCGAATTTTTGGAGTCCATTTTTCGGTTTTCGGTTCGATTTTGGTTTAAAAATGTTGTTCGGATTTTTTTGATCAGCCTTACTAATCGTCGTGCGATAAAATTTTCCCTTTAATCTATGGGGCATATCGTTATTATATAAAAATCCTGTAGCACTTTTTCATTTCAACCATCCCTCTTTAATTCTATGAGCCCCATCTCCGTCTAACTCCTCATTCTTGTCTAATTTCATATAAAAAAAATCAAAATCCCTAAAATTTTGAAAATTTCAAAAGTCAAAAACAATTTTTTTACTTTAGTAGCGTACAATTGTATATACTTGTGTACTTTAGTTGTCTTCTCACATAGGTACAACACTCCATTCGAGACATATAAACGGAACATGAAGACCGCTTGGTATGATCGTTTTAACTCACTTCCCTTCCATTTCTTTTCATTTGTCACATGAGGAGGATGGGCTTGTATGTCAAGGAGGATGTGATGTATTATGATTGTTTCAGTTTTATGCGTATGTGTTAAGAGCTTGCATTAGTTTATATGGCATATAGTTGGGATAAGCATTTGTATTAGAATGTTTATATGTAGGTTGCATCATGGCATGTAGTTACATTTAATTAAAAATCTTAGAGAATACCTAATTGGGAACTTTGACAAGGGTGAATAGGCCATTGTAAATACTTTTTCTCCTTAAGACTTTGTTTACTAGAATAGTCTTAAAACATCCTAGATAGTGTCATGCTAGTATCTATCGTTTGACCCATGCACTAATGCATAGTTAAGAGTATCTTCTAGTGTGATAATTTCTTGGCTACCGTTTATTCCAAGTGAAAGTACTAGACCCCCAATTAGACACCTCTAATTAGTTACCAAATTACTTGTTAATTTAGTTATTAAGGATCTAGTTACATGCATGTTTATAAGATGGCTTAAAATAGAAAAGGAGACTTTTCTTTACATTGCTTAATGGAAAAATTTGGGCACAACACAAGGACTCCTTCCTTGTGTTTTTCTTGAGCTAAAATGACCAAGGATGATCCTCCAATCTTCGAGTTTCCATAACGGGAAACCTCTTGGGGGCACCCAAGATTAGCCCAAAAAATCCTAATATTACTAACTAGATAATATTAGGAATGTCTTGTATAATATGTAATATTATTACACTAATAATATTAGATGATGTATAATATATTTGTGAATTTGATTGATGATGATCTTGATCAACTATTAATCATATATAAAAGAGGAAGAAGATGAAGAAAAATGAAGGAAAACAAAAATGAAGGAATTTGTTTAATGATGATCTTGATCAAATATTGATCATTCAGTTTGACTCATCATGGATCGAACTATATCTAATAAATTTTGATTCCTTATTTCAGCCACACCATTCAATTGTGGTGTTCCTGGAGGAGTCAACTGTGAAACTATTCCATAGTCTTTCAGGTGATTATCGAAGTCGTTACTTTGATATTCCTCTCCACGATCTAATCGTAAAGTTTTTATCTTTCTTTGAAGTTAGTTCTCTACTTCATTCTTTCAAGAGCCTCACTTTTATGTCAGATTGAATAGACATACCCATATCTACTTAAATCATCAGTAAAAATGATGAAGTAGTCATAACCCCCTCTGGCAGTGATAGTCATTTGTCAGCATACATCATTATGTATAAGACCCAACAATTCACTCGCTCGTGTACCTTTTCCAGGAAAAGGAGTACGAGTCCTTTTGCCAAGTAAACAAGATTCACATATTCCATAAGATTCAAAATCTAATGGCTTGAGAACACTTGTGGACACGAGTCTCTTTACACGTTTCTCGTTTATATTACCTAATCGGCAATGCCAAAGGAAAGATTGATCAAAATCACCTGTTTTGATCCTTTTATTGTCTATATGATAAACATCTTTAGTTAGATATAGAAAGTATATTCCTCCAATTTCTATGGCTTGACCATAAACCATATCATCATATGAAAAGTTGAGACAATTGTTTTTAATCACAAATGTGAAACCTTCTGTGTCTAACACGGAAATGGAAATTATATTCTTGCTTAGAGTTGATACCTAATAACAATTATTTAAGTACAACTCTTGGCCAAATCTTAATTTGATTACATATGTTCCAACAGAAACCGCGGCTACTCTAGCTCTATTTCCCATGTGTAGGTCAATGATACCATTAGCTAGTCGTCACACGTTAACTAACCCTTGCAAGTGATTATAATGGTTTGAACCACAACCAGTATCAAATACCCATTTTGTGGTACTAGCATAGTTTATGTCTATCATATAAACATTGGAAGATAAAGAGCTTGCTAGCATCATACGTTCAGCTACTTTATCGTCCAAATGTTCAGGGTAATTTCTTTCGAACCTCATCTTATACTTAACATTTAAAGTTAAGATTTATTTTTTAAAACTCCCACTTATTTGTGCATTATTCTCTCCATAAAAAGATTCAACATTTGTTGCACAAGTATAAGATTTGGTAGAAAGAGTTTTAACTAAATTTCGCATTGTTTCGTCTGTTCTAATGTCTTTATGGAGATTTGTCTCCCGATTATGATGAATGTTATTTTCCAAGGAAACGCTTCCCAAGGACATACGCGGCTGTGAATTTTGATAAGCGGATTGATCGTTGATGGTTGTCATTGCGCGATAAGATATTACAAAACGGAATAAAGGAAATATTAATATTTATCGTTAAAACTACTCAAGAAACAATTTCAACCGAGTTAAAGAAATTAACATTTATATAATGATCTCTCACCTAAATTATATAAATGATCCCGAGATCCATCTTTAAATAAATTTCGGCCCAGTGACGCCAGACATACGAGATATAAAAAAATTCGGTGAGTCAACTCATTGACTGATTCTACTCCTAGAACTCTTAGTCGATAGATTTCAAGCATATCCATCTCCTAACCCCGTAACACAAGACTTGGCCCAGTGAAGCCAGACATACCAACCTTGCAATTCCGTTGAGTCCAACCAAATTTTACGTGTAATAACATTTATCACCCTATTTACCCAACGTAAAAAGAGAGTACCCCGTTGAGCCGAGCCTAACCTCTAATGAAGAAGAGATTCATAGGTGTTACTAATTGGAAGGGCTAATTTCAATATTGAAAAACATTGTGAGAGATCTTGTCAATTTATTATCAATTCTCTTTAAGTGAACTAAATCGGCGAATTCTTAGATAATTTTAAATGACAATAGTCGAAAACAAATAAAAATGCATTTAATGATGATTTGGCATGAATGCATAAATAAAACACATGTAAACGATAATTTCTAGTATGGCCTCCTAATCTAATTAATCTAATTAACTATAACAACTTTGGAAACCAACTCCTTGGTCCCTTGAACTTCATTGGAACACCTTCCAATATGGCATAGTATTTTGGAAACTCCGGTCTTCATCGGAACTCCTCTCGGAAAAGCATCGTCTTTAGGATACCGCCAGTCTTCGTAATAAATAATTACAAATATAAAATGAATTACATAGAAATTCCTATTATACTTTTGTAAAATAAAAACAAATATAAATATAAATATATTAATATTACAAAACGGCAATATGAGATCGCAAATAATTACAAACCAAAGGTATTCCTTTACATTACGGGTAATGCCAATTTAACTAACTAGGCCATACTAGACAAATTACATGAATACATTACATCAATTTAAATGACATTAATTCAAAATATGCAGAATAAAAATCATATTTAAACATGCCCTAAAATGCCAAATCGCCCTATAAACCATCATTTTGATATAAAGCTCGAAACTTTGGTTAATTAAACGATTTATTACCATTAAAAATCACAAATTAGTACTTAAATCAAATTTAACCACAAAGTAACTTTCCAAAATATTTTGGGACTCAAAAATAATTCTTCACTAATTTCTTGATAATTTCATAACTATTTATGAATTATTGCTAGTTAAAACATATTTAATTATAACATTAATGAAATAAATCCAAAAAAAAAAAAAAAAACTTCGAATTAAAAAATTTGTATATTCTGGAAAATTTCTAGGAACTCAAAAGTTCAAAATATTTTACAAAAAATATACCTTGTATCAAATACACAATTTAAAACACGGTTTTTGCAACATTTACGATTTAATTCTAAATTAAATATAAAATTAATAAATTTACAAAATAAAAAATTTCTAATATTCTGGAAAATTTTCCAGAACCCACAAAATGTAAAATTTTTACCAAAATATTCGAATTAAAATTTGAGAAAAATATGGTTACATTTTATCGGTTTTTATCACATAAAAACAAATGAACAAGCAAAAATTAAATAAATTAATTTTTGAAATTTAAATCTAGTTTATAATACAATCAAGTAACCTTATATAAATTTCTCATACAAAAAATTAATTTTTATCAGTTTTAACAAATATAATAAGCTTTTATTGACTTTTAACTATTAAAAATCAATAACCATGTAAAATTAATCAAATTAATTTTATAATTTTCATTTACTATAATTAAATCATGCATGTGTGAATATACAAAAATATCATGGCCAGACTTAACATGCAACAAATTTTAGTTAACTATTAACCAATATAATGCATATTAAGACGGTTTTAAGTCGAAAAAATCAATTAATTAGCAATAAAATTCAATAATTAACCAAATTTGATCAAAACCATTTTTATGTCATAATGTCTACATAAAACCAAAATTTTCGTGCCAAACAAAGTTTTATACAAAAATTCCGATTTTATAAAGTCATCTTATAACTCGATAAAAATGTCAAAAATCGACATGCATGCAACAACAAAGCTCTGATACCACTTGAAAGTACTAGATCCCTAATTAGACACCTCTAATAAGTTACCAAATTACTTGTTAATTTAGTTATTAAGGATCTAGTTACATGCATGTTTATAAGATGGTTTAAAATAGAAAAAGAGACTTTTCCTAACATTGCTTAATGGAAAAATTTGGGCACAACACAAGGACTCCTTCCTTGNGATCTAGTTACATGCATGTTTATAAGATGGTTTAAAATAGAAAAAGAGACTTTTCCTAACATTGCTTAATGGAAAAATTTGGGCACAACACAAGGACTCCTTCCTTGTGTTGTTCTTGAGCTAAAATGACCAAGGATGATCCTCCAATCTTCAAGTTTCTATAATGGAAAACCTCCTCTTGGTGGCACCCAAGATTAGCCCAAAAAATCCTAATATTACTAATTAGATAATATTAGGAATGTCTTAAATAATATGTAATATTATTACACTAATAATATTAGATGATATATAATATATTTGTGAATTAGTTTGATGATGATCTTGATCAACCATTGATCGTAAAAGAGGGAGAAGATGAAGAAAAATGAAGGAAAACAAAAATGGTGTTCTTGATCACTTTTTTGGCTGGCCCAAATAGGCCTTTATAAGGAGTTTTTTTCCTTAAAAAATTAACCCTCTAATGTGTGTAAAGGTAGGGTATATATAGGCAAATGAAATGTAAACAAATGAACTTCAGTAACATAGTGGGTTAGGCCAAATCAACACATGGCCAAAGGCTATAAAACCGGCCAACTATCTCAAAATTAAGTTCATTTCGATTTTCGAAATTTGTCCCAAAAATGCTTATAAGACTTATAATTAATTATCTTATATAATTAAATATTAATTTAATTTAATTATATTATTTAACACTTAAATAATACTAATTAAATATTAATGTACACTTAACTATT
>VHZZ01021274.1:0-12692 GCA_009801015.1 Silene noctiflora | reverse complement strand
AACTGTGATGATCCATTCGGGGATGGTGAGAAGATTTGAGCAGGTATAGCTATGTGGCACGAGGGATGGAGGGGCAATCACCATAATAGAGTTTTCGCTGCGTTTGACGAGTCTTTTAGTAGTTTTGAGATTTTGTATTCAAGATAGTTGTTAAACAGTTTGGTTTGATATTTGAGACAATGTAAACTCTAATCACTTTGTTTAATATGTTTCATTATTGTCTTTTGATGATCCTTGCCTCGGGAAACCGAGATGGTAGCATCTTCGTACCTAAGGTGGCCTTGTAAGACACTTTGGAGTATGGGGGTGTTACAGTGTTAAGTAACTCCCATGCTATTATTCATGAAGATTGGGGAGTAACTTATGGCATTTAATCAAGGCTTTTAAGAAGAAAAGTCGGATTCCTACAAACCCGATCGGGGTTACCCTTATTTATGGCAAATGCGTTTTGTACTCTAATTCCTATTTAAGGGGTGTTGAATCCTTCATTAGGATATACTTCATACACTTGAACACACAAATTTCAGTTTTCAGAATAGTCTTTAGATTTCCTTTAGCTTTCCTTGTTGCTCTAAACAATTTCTTTTTAGCATTTCCAAGTTATAATACAAGTTTCTTTGCAAGTTATTCGGGTTTTATTTGTGCTCTTCATATTCAACTTCCATTTCTATTATTACGGTAATTTAATTACTAGTACTTATTTTGTTAATTTCCTTTGCCATTTTCATTGCTAGTTAGTTCGTTAATCCATCATTTGCTAGTCGTTATTCCGCCTATTTCATTTTTACATTGTTATCTCTATCGTCATTAGCACTAGCATTTTCATATAGTTATTAGTTTATTGCATATTGTTTTTTAGATTTATCCATTATAATTATTATATTAGTTTAATCTTTAGTTATTTTATTAAGCATCAATTCTAATATTTATGTTATTATCATTATTTAGTATTACCTTTATTCTTAAATATTCACTTTGTTGTAATTTCATTATCATCATGTTTATCATATCATATGTTATTAGTTTAGTTTTTACTATGTGTGAGTAGTTCATTAGTCTAGGGATTAGGAGAGCCATGCATAAATAGTATTTGTAATTGTTGAATTAGGATGCTATAATATCGAATAATTGTTTCTATCACATGCTTGTATTGTTTTGTTAGTCTTTGATTATTGATCACAATCCTAGGCTAAATTTGTTCATTCATTTCTAAAAGTCGAGAGGCATGAAATTTGATTAGATTAAGCATGTTTTAGTAGACCAATCTAGTAATAGCGAGAGCTCGCTAGAACCTGTTCTATGGTTGACAATAAGACCGAGCGGTGGTTGTCATTAGACCTAAACAATTATCGTTATTAAGAGTTCCTAGTTTGACATGAATAATTACATATTTGCATGCGTGACCCGATTCCCCTAGGCTCCTTTATTATAATTGATTTTTCCTTATATTTTCATTGTTTTTACCAATCAAACCAAACACCAATCGTAACCGGCCTTGATAGAATTCCACTCATAGCATTTCATTAAGAAATTTCTGTCTCCATGTGTTCGACCCCTATTACTTTACTACAATCATTTGTTAGCCAAGTCTAGGGTATTTTTGTTAGGTGTGCGATATCCTATCAGATGGTAACTGTAATTGATAGTTGGTAATATGGTTGTGATGGTATTTGTGATTGTGATTATATTGGTTATTGGTTTGATTGTGGAGCCATTATCGGGAAATTGTTTTAACCCAATGTTCACACCTTGTGGCTCTAGTCACAAGGGAGATGTGCACATTAATGATCTGGGATCGCTCGTTGTGATGAGAGAGGCTTAGGTGGTACGGTTGTGATCCCCACTGGCAGTGTGGATTACCTGTTGCGATGGGTGATCTGGCAGGGTTACACACCTTGGTGTGTAGTCGGTTACTGGTTACATTTGGAGTTTGGAGGACTTATTGGTTACTATTTAGTGATTAGTATGTTTTATGAGTATCTTTTGTTGGTTATTCAGTTGACTGACCCCGTTGTTGTTTTCAAAACTGTGGTGATCTATTCGGGGATGGTAAGTAGTTGGTTTAGCATGTATTGGCATTGGACGTAGCACGCGGGATGTGGACGGCGTCTGAGTCGTCACTTTTGCTTAGCTAGCTTCCGCTGTCACATTAGACTTTTGTTATACTTTACTTTCTTTTGGAGTTGTGAACAGTTTTTGTTAAGTTTTGGGTTGTAAACTTTTAAACTTATGCACTTTTAATAATGTTCTTTTATGGTTTATTTGATCTACTTACCTCGGGCAACCGAGATGGTAGCACCTCTATACGTCGGGATAGTACTTGTTAAGGTACCTTGGTGTATGGGGGTGTTATAACTCATTACTCATGTACCGGCCTATGTGAAATACATGAAGGATATTCTTACCAAGAAAAGGTCCATTGGAAGGTCGGAGACTATTGCTTTCACCGGCAAAAGTAGTGCCATCATTCAATAAAATTCACCACCCAAACTTAAAGATCCGGGAAGTTTTTCTATCCCGTATACCATTGGTGACACTACTATTGACAAGGCGCTATGTGACTTAGGTGCTAGCATAAGTGTCATGTCATACCATGTATGTGAGAAGCTATGAGTAGGAGAATTGAAGAGTACTAGCATGACATTGAAAATGGCGGATCGCACCACGAAGAAGCCACTAGGGGTATGGGAAGATGTACCCGTGAGAGTCGGAAAATTCTTCATACCGGTAGTCTTTGTCATAGTAGACATGGAGGAAGATTTTAATATACCCATCATTTTGGGAAGACCATTTCTATACATCGTCGGAGCGGTAATTGATATCAAGCATGGTATGGTAACCCTTGAAGTTGGTGATTAGAAGATAACCTTCAACCTTGACAAGACAATGAGATCCCCAAACTTGAATGAGCCATGCTTTATGGTTGATCATTACAATTAGAAAAGCGATAAAAAGAAGTTGGATCCTCCACTATAAATCCTAACAAGGAAGGAATTCCTAGTGGGAAAGACAGAGGGCCATTGCCCAATTGGAGGAAGGAGGTCGATGACATTAAGATAGATCTATTCAGAGAGCTAGGAGTCTTTAATAACAAAACCAAAGATGAGAGCTTGAATAGCTCACGTTCAATGACAAGTACCAATGGAGGCCTTGATGGCCAAAAGAAACAAGAGATGATTATGCCTACCCATAGTCTTCTTAACAAAGGAGGAGAGGTAGAAGAAGATAGTTGCTTATGGGATGACGAATTTGAAGGATTGGTCAATCCTTACGTGGGGAACGCAATGATCCTAATCTAAGGATATGTAGCTCCTTGTCATTACCACATTGACATGGGATTCTATGTGAATGAAAGCCATGATATGCCGAGGTCTACTCAAGACTTCTATCATGAATGTGAACAAGCCTTCGACTACTTCTATGGGGTGTTGAGCAACATCAACAACATCCTCACCTTGCCCCCTTGAAATCTTTAAAATGGAGGAGAGTTTGGTGGAGTCCTCTCTTAAACCACCATTTGTACATATACTAACCTCTTAACTTGCATTCATTTCAAATTCATACATTTCAATTTTTGCATTGCATTTACTTGCTTTGTTGTGTCAAAATTATGAACATGAGAGAAAGTTAGGGAGGGTTGCTAATTGTGTTTTGAAGATTGTAGAATGCAAAGACCAAGTATGGGTAAGCATATGCCTAGGCTAGACGAGCCTAAGAAACTTAACCCAATGCTCGGAAGTTCGAAAAAGGAAGAATTTGACGTGCTAGGGAAGAATCCCCGCGAGTTGGACTCAACTCGTGGGAGTTGGAGCCAAAAGAAGGAACCTTGCCAGCCAAATCGAGCGAGCTTTGCTAAGCTCGTGCGAGTCCATTAGGACTCGTGCGAGTTCTACCTTGAAGATTTTACCCTGTCGCAGAACTCGCCGAGTCCATAGGAGCTCGTGCGAGTCCCCCTGTTTCTATCCCATTTTCATGACAATTCCCCCTTTCCTTCCTCATTTTTATAAACACCATTTCGAACACAAATACAATTTTCCTCTCACAATACTAAAACCCCAACATCAAATTCATCAAATAATCACAAAAATTCATCATTCTTTATCATAAACTTGCTTCTAATCAAATTAAAACACTCTTTTATCAACATTTCACGTTTCTAAGAATAAAAGCAGCAAAATTCAACCAATAAATTCTGGGGTTTGAAGAATTTCGAAATTCCCCAATTAGTTGTTCTTGGGATTGAAATTGGGAGAAAGGGAGAGCATTCACGCAAATTCAAGACTTGTTGATATAATTTTTATCAATTGCAAGGAGTATTCAAGCATGGCAAGGACAAAGGGGATCACTCAAACATCAAAGTCCCAAAATTTGTCAAAAAGGCAAAAGGTATTGGCATCTAAAGCTTTGATAATCCGAGAATAAGAAAGGGAAAGCAATGGAGATATTGAGGAGGCCACCACTACCACCATACCGTAAGTTGACCAACTTATCGATTTCCTGGAGGTAAAATTCCTTGATATTGCTCATAAGAAAGTATTTGAATCCCTTTGTAAGAAGAAGTTTATAACTACCAAGTTCGTTTGCCATGATACCTTAACCAAGTTGGGTGTGCTTGATCAAACTAAGGCATTTTTGTAGTCTATGAGCTTATCTACATTTTTTAACATGAATGAGTTGACATACCCCTCCCTTACATTGGAATTCATTAGTTCATTAAAGCTAGCTAAAGTAAAGGATCGATAGTATGTCGAGTTTCGACTCGAAAATGTTTCAAGAAGAATGACAAGGTCAACCTTTAGTGCGGTTTTTGGCCTTCAAAGCCAAAGGCAATTTATCAAGAAGCCTTAATTTTGATGCCAAGCCCATTCGGAAAGCAATTGCTGGTCGGGATTTTACGTTCTTGATAGGTGGTCGCACACTTAGAAAAGATAAAGTCCCTAGACTTGGCAACAAATTAATGTAGTAAGTAGGGGTCGAATCCACAGAGAAACGGATGTGCTTTACGAATTGCTATGAATAGGTTTTTATCAAGGTCGAGTTATCTCTTTTTTTTGGGTTTGGTGATTAAAACGTTTAATAAAAATGATGTAAAAATAATATTAATAAAAGAGTCTAGGGGAGTGGGGTCACACATGCATAGAAAATACAACTCATGCTAAACTAGAAATACAATAACAAAGATAAATGTCTAGGCCTATAGACAACCACCTCTCGATATTATTGTCGGCCTTAGATCGGGTCCTAACGAACTCTCGCTATGGTTAGGTCGGTCTACTACAACATGGTTAGTCTAACACAAATCCGTGTCTCTCGACTTATTGATTGTATTAACACATTTAATCAAATATTGTGATCAATAACCTAATATTAACAATTACAAAACAAACATGTGTAGAAACATTTATGCAATATTATAACATACTAATCTATATGATAAAATAATAACTAATGCATGGCTCCCCTAATCCCTAGACAAAAAGAATCTACTCACTCATAATACAAATGACAATAACTAGAGATGATGAAATAAACTTAAACATAATGATGAATATATAATAGCTAGGAATGAAATAAGTAAACTGATAATAAACTAAATTATCTAACATAAACTAAAAGAGAAATTACTAATGAAATGCTAGTGGAAATGTAATACTAAATGTAACAAACTAAATGACATAAACTTATTATAAAATAAATGGAAATAACAAATTACTAATTAACAAAAGCAATATATGAAAATAACTAAGTAAATAAAAAATGAATTAGCAATGCGAAAATTAGAATGTAAAGATTACCGAAATGATGATTGCAACTTGATAATAGAGAACAATGTAGAACAACGACTTATATAGAGATTGCAAGAATAACTTAAAGATTGTTTTGTGACTACAAATTATAATGTAAACTAATTTCTAATGCTTAAGAGAAAACTAAGAGAAATGATAGAAAGATTATAAGTGTATACAAAGGATGTAAAGAGATGTGTGTAAGATGATGTCGAAGGTCGAGGCTAAGCCCTCCTTATATAATGGTTTGAAAACCAAAACGTAAAGAATCTGAAGCATCCAAAGCAAGCCATCCCCGTTCGGGGGCGTGTGATTTCTCATTTCGGGACTTCATTGCTTGAGTTAATGCACTTGGGATCCTATGCTTTGCCTTAGATCTCCTTAATACGTCCGTCTTAATGCATTTTTTAGGAATCTTTTGTAGAATCCTAAGCTTGTGACTCCATATGATTAATTGGAGTTCCTCTTTGGGCTTCATTTCTCAATTGTTTACATTTGCCATTTGTTGGTGGATGATTTTGCATTTGGGCCATTACTTCCACATTTCTTCATCAATCCATTTTGTTTTGCTTGCATGATCCATCTTAGCTTCCACTTAGCTTCGTGAACTCGATACTTGCACATTTGACGGAAAATAGCTACTAAAAGCTACATTTTCTACAAAACATACTAAATACAAGCAATATATCTAGAACACGGAATTAGCTCAATAAAACAATACAATTAGTGCAAATAACAAGTAAAACCGAGCTAATTATAGGGGTAAAATCATATAAATATTAGACACATCAGTTCTGTAAAGAGTGTCATGCCTTGTATGTGCACCATCCGGGTTTTCGGTATTGGCATCGTTCTATCGCCAACACCCTTATTGCCCCAAAGGAAGCCAATGTATGTACGGAATTGAACCTTGCTTACCTTGAGTTAAAAGTCAATGCTCATGGGAACTACAAATGCAAATACGATATCCTTCATTTGCTACTTTAGAGGTGGAAGGATATCCAAGTGGGGAAAGACAATACGACATATATTGTAAATGGCGGCTTGATCACAAAATTGGCAAAGCACTTCAATCCACTGTTCAATGAAGACAAGGCCTATAATCCTGCTAGAGGAGGAAATCTCCTTGACATGAGCGCATTAGTGAACAAATTTCAGTGGGTGAACCACGACAATGCAACCAGGAAATATGAGTGGCTTACTAAGGACTCAAAGTCTATGATCTTGTCGAGTAAGATTTTCCATATTAATGTGCACCGAGGTAATTACCTTCTTCCCATTTCTATCAAGCAAAGTCAATTCTAAGAAAGCAACAAGAGCCCCAAGAAGACTCTTCTGCCTTCTTTACTCCGCCATACCTCTTTGAATTCCAAGAATTCACCATCGACGACCCGAGTGTTGTTGAAGGGAATGACTATTTGACCCAACTATTGAAATATGTCCATATGGAGGCCTATAAGGATAGGGTAAACACCTACTATGCTCAATATCCTCCTCTTATACTCCTAGCACGGAAAGGACTTCTTGACTACCAATGTCCTTTGCCGGATTGGGTGGATAGAAGGGTATTCTTTCCTAGTGCCTATCGATATTAGGGGGTTGAGTGCTCGGTTCCGAGGAGTGAAGAGCATGTTGATAATGATGAGAACGGTGATGGCTTTTAAGGAAGTGATAAGGAAGATTCCCAAAGTGAAAGTGGAAGTGATGATGAAGGCAACAACTCTAGCTCTAATGAAGATAGCGGCGATGAGGAAGCCGAGAGTAGTCGATGTTGAATGTAAAAGTAGATGACTCAGAGGAGGAAGGTACACATGAAGGGATAACGGCTCCCAAAACATTAATCTCTTGGTACACATTAGTAAGTTTCCTACACCTCCTTTAGCTTCTCTTTTACCTCAGGTTCATTATTTGTAATTGTTGATTATAATCTTGTTTAGCATAGTCCATTTAGTATGTCATTTTGGCCCTTCCTGGCTATGATTTTTTGAGTCATAACAACATCCAATGACTCACACCTCGGTCCCATTGAGGTGACTACCTTTTTACTCCCACCATGAAGAATCCAAAATGACAATTTAACTCATGCATTTCTTACATGTCCATGGCCAACCTTCCCCATTTTTTTTTGCACTAGTGATAGTGTTATGTTTGGTTTGGGGAAGACTTGCGCTCATAAGAAACCTGAGTCAATTCAAATTGGCTCTCACTTAGCATAGTTTAGCTTAGTTTGCATCACTAGTGTACATATATCATATAGTTTTTGCATGGTTAGAGCATTCATTCATGCATTCATGCACTTGGATTTTGCCTTCCCTTGCCCACTTTTTTACATTAAGGAAAATGTCTGGAATAAGTATGGGGATGGGAATTAGTATCCCAAAATTCACAAAAACTTGAAAAAAACTTTGAAAAATTTAAACATGTTCTTTCTTTTTCATAAAAACAAAACTCCTAAAAATTTAAAAATCTCACAAAAACCAAAAATATGTTCTTTACTTTGTACTTGTGTTTGTTATTCTTCTCACATAGGGACTATATTTTTGGAGTAGGTGTCTTCCAGAATAGTGCGTATACATAATAAATCTCATTTAAGAAATATACCTGGGATATTTATGGGTAATACTAGTCAGTTGATCAATGTATATCGGTAACGGTTGGCCACCTAGGGTTTGACATTACTGTCGTTTGACGGCGGTGTTCAGCTGATCCCTTTCGGTCACACCTATAGGATGAAACCGAATTGGAAAACTGATTAAATGTATTTGATACAGTTTAATTAAAACCTTGTATATATATTTGATATATATATTTAGTAATGTGAGTTAATTTAATTGAANGATTAAATGTATTTGATACAGTTTAATTAAAACCTTGTATATATATTTGATATATATATTTAGTAATGTGAGTTAATTTAATTGAAATCGAGTTTGGAACTCAAGTCAATTAAAGTTTATTATTCAATTATATAATAATTAACTAATAAGATTTTATATCTTATTTTAATGCGATTAAATAAAATTTAATTTAATGAGTAAGAGTTAATTCATTAAATTACTTGAGGTTTCGTATATATTTTGAGGTAGAGGTAATTGGTTAAATATATTTACAAGGAATTGTAAATTAATTTAACTAGTTTTGTTTCCCGTGAAAATCACAGAACTTCTCTAACTCTTCATTAATAGATGTTTGTTCACGTATTTTTTTTTACTACTTTTTGTAGTAGCTTGATATTCACATCATTTTTCAGTCGTGTATTTTTTTTTCTTATATTGTAACCTATTATTTTGTTATTTTCATTGGCATTACTTTTGTATCCATATGATATTATTTTTGCTCAACGTCAAAATGATATTTTTGTTAGTCTAACTTTAATAAAATGATGATATTAATTATTAAAAAAAATAAGTAGTACTAACTATAGTTAATCAAATGATGATATTTAAGATTTAAAATATTTATTTTCTATTAAGTAACGTTTAATCAAATAAAAACAATTTAAATGGGGTGAGTATAATAGATAAACAACATTTTCAATTCTCACATTGTAAATTTAAAGTAAAAAAGATATGTTACTCATTAGTATTCTTTATTTTTTTTGGGCTAAAATGTAAGTAAACTATATTAATGTAAACAGATTATCGAAAATCGATGGGTATATACAATGTATTTTTGCCCTCTTATCATCAAAGCAACAATAAGACAACAAAATCAAATGAATCATATCTCATTAGTATTCAAATCACAAGGAAAATATAGATTTACCCTATKAACCAACTTAATTGATTATGGAGAGAATGATATATTTACACTAAAACGAACTATATAATACAAATGCTTGTTGAATTCTCTATTTTTCTTCTACTTCTCTCTTATCGCTTCATTTATTGTCCATTTGATTCCTACTCACCACAAAGTAAAGATATGAGAAGGGTTGAAAAAAAATCAAATCAAATAAATAGGTGAAAATAAACAAAACTTTTTCAGTGATTTGTTTTTGTTAAGAATATGCTAAAATTTGTATCAATTTATTCTTTTTTATAGGTGAAATTTTTTCATAACGGTAGAATATAAAAAGTTTGGCATTAAATTATGATTATTAAGTGGAATATGGCTTAGTGGATGAAATTTCAATAAGATGAGTAATTATTCTATTGATTAATACTTTGTCTTTTCATTTTCTACTTTTACTTTTTTTTTTTTTTAAATAGTAGATGAAAGTTTAAATAAGATGAGTAATGAGTAATTAGTCCACTGATTAATACTTTACCTTTTCATTTTCTACTTTTACTTCTTCTTTTTAAAAAAATAAAATAAAAAAATTATCTAACATGTAAATGTAGTGCGCCACGTGTCATTCMCGTAGCTACTCAATCTAGGCTTTTTATGTTATTGTATAGATTGGGCATTGTAGGACCCGTTATATATTGATATAATGGTAAAACATCACTTAAAAATTAAGTGTATATTATTTATTAATTTCTATCATATAATTGTTAAATGATCAAATTAATACTTAATTATATAAGATAATTAAGCATATGATTTATAAGTATTTGTGGGACAAATATCAAAACTCAAAATGGACCATATTGTCACATGTTGGACGGTATATATAGTGTTCTTAGGAATAATGATGATTGTTTTTTTCTATATGCACACTACACCTAGTGATAGTGACAACTCCTACATGCTTTAATCATTACAACTAGTTTTGTGACCCGTAAAATTCACGGGATGTTTGTTTTGAGTCTGATGTTTTTAGTAATTGGAATTTTATAAAATATCAAACCATATTGTTAGATCACCTCATGAATAATTCATGATADATTGTGTACTAAAATTACGGKCATTTACATGTTAACGTAAAGATCAAAGTCGATAAATTAAATAAGCCAATTAGGTGAAAATTGYTATTTTTTCAAAGGTAAAATGATGAAAAAAAACCAACAAATACCAAAATAAAACATACAATTGAAAAAGAAATATTAGTCATTCACGTTGATGTCATCAATCTTGTAGTTAGTCTCCAATATATAGTTGTTTAAGAAACCCTAGTATTTTACTTCTCCATATAGTCTTATTTTTCGAACGAATCGTTTCTAAAATAAAAAAAAAAAAGTAACTCAGTAATTAGCCTGAATTAACCAACAAAATAGTGTTCTTAACTTAAGTTTCTTCTTAAATAGTKAAAGAAAGAGGGGATGAGGATGAAGTCGTAGAGATTTTTTGTATATTAACCTTTAAATAGCTCAATACCATAAATCTTGATATCCCTTAAATGAGAACAAAACAAACACAAACGATGAAGTTGAAAATGTGATGAACACTTCATAACCCAATGGAACTTACATACAAAAATAAATAAATTAATTAATAATTTAAAAACCTTGATACACTTAGTTTGATGTAAATAGAATGATAGGAAAGTAGTGACGCTTTTAGTTCTAATGACGATAGGGATAAGAAAAAATTTGGCTTACAAAATTTGCCTTCCACAAAAAATATATAAACAATTGAAGATGTGTTTTATGATTTTTGAACATCCTTATTTCATTTTTATCAAATTTAATATAGCTATAAATATGAATCAAGTTCATGACTTTTGAGCATCATTTTTTCATCATTGTAAAATTTAATATAAATAAATAAGGAATAAAGAGAAATATAATGTAGAAGGTTTTCTTGATTAGGCTTATTAGTTATTACAATTTTTTATTTTATTTTTTACAAAATGCATTTAATATTTCAGATTTTTTTTTCTTTTTTCCTTTTTAAATAAGAAAAGTTTTGTCACCCGTGCAATGCACTGGATAGTATATGTTTTCGTAGTATTTTGTCGTTTATTTTTATCCATAAAATTGAATGTCAATGTTYGAATATAATTGTATAACAAATTCTTGCACCAATTACAATATATAGTACAAGACAATTATATATTTTTAAAAAATATTAATAGTTTGGATTACGAAGACAAATAATTTTTTTGTGTCAATTAGGAAAACAAATATATATGAACAAAATAGTTATCGAAAATTTGCATCGGAAACTTTCCAACCCATTGACATAAAATATGTGTTCTTTTATTTGAGTCTATCTTTTAAYAAAACAATACATGCATAACTTATCAGTTTCTACCTTACGTTTTTTTACCTTTAATTTTACCTTAGTGTCGTGCCTTTTGTATTTCTYCCCTCTTCACATTACCCTTGTGATGATTTGCTTTAACTGCATTCACTTACGTTTCATGATACTTTAAAATTTATATAAAAAATATATTGACCAAAAGATAAAACATCAACATGGCAAAAACTTGACAAACGAATCAAAACATTGTCACATGTAAATCATTTAAATTAAACCAAATGGAAAATATATTTTATTGGACACCACAACCAGAACAACAACAACAACAATAATACTCAACAAACTCATTATAATCAAATAAATAAATTAAATCATAAAATATAATCCACAACTTAAAAACTCATAGGCAAATGGGCAACAGATTTTAAATAAATAAAGTGAATAGAAACTATTATAGGTATTACATATAAGTTTTATAGCAATTCATGGACTATACAACCAGTTGTACCAGTTGTATGGTGTAATAAAGTATATGAGCTTTGTAATAAAGTATATGAGCTTTATGTTAAAGAATTGAGCTTTATTAGAAAGTATCTGATCTCATCCATTTACACATTAAAACTATGAACTTTGCATTAGCTCAGAAAAAATGCATATAAGCTCGAATTCTTATACCTTGGTTGTACAATGTTTATATACAACTGGATGTATAATCCTATTTGTGGTTTTATAGCCATTACACAACCATAGGTTCCCATATTTTAATTTWATTTAATTTATTTTGTGGTATTATTAAATTAGATAATTAATTGCCGAGGA
>VHZZ01021273.1:25906-37143 GCA_009801015.1 Silene noctiflora | reverse complement strand
TGTTTGCATGCAACTAGATTCTCATCATCTAATTTAACAAGTAACTTAGATCTATATTAGAAGAGTCTAATAAGAGGGTTAAAGAACCTAACATAAAGCATTCTATAGCAGTACCATTTTGCCCAAGCATAGAGTAATTGCCACTGTTTCTATGGAAGGAAGATTAGCTACTTTGGACAAAATATCTGCTAGAGGGATAGCTCTAGCTAAAAGATGTCCCTTATGCAGAATAGTTGGAGAAAGTCATGATAATTTGTTCCTTAACTGTGCTTTTTCTAAGCAGATCTGGTTAGCCATTAAACATTGGATGGGTTTGAGCAATAAGGTTGAGGACATTCATACTGAGATCACCAGAAATCTCAACCATAAGTACAAATACCCTTGGATGAGGCATCAATTCCAATGTAGTCTAGCAGCTACCATATACGCTATATGGAGGGAGAGGAACTTGAGTACCTTCTCCAATAGACTCACACCCTCAACAACGTTAATCAAGCACATCAAATTCACGGTGGCTGTTAGAATGATGGCTAAATTCCCAAAGTTTGAGCATTGGTGGCCAAATAGCATAATCTAGTTCCTCGGGAAGTCTAGCTGAAGCTTTAATGGTTATCTTTGTTTTGGTTGTGATCCTTAGTGGATAATTTGTAAGGTGATTCTCTTTTATTCCCGCTTGAGTAGATGAAGAAAAAGAGGAAAATTTATTGCAAAAGTAAAATAAAAAAAATAAAATAATAATAATAATAATAATAATAATAATAATAATAATAATAATAATAATAATAATAATAATAATAATAGAATTTTCTATTTTGTTTAGCTTGGCATAAATAGAGAAGAATAGACCTTACCCTAGCCTTTACAATCACAAAACTGAAAACTATATACCCAATAAGGGATCTGGAGAGAAGGAATCAAGTTTACATTGCGTAATTGATTAAAGGTAAGTCGATTTCGTAATTTAATCATTTAATTAGTCGATTTCGTTTATTTGTTTAAAGACAAGTTTATATCATATCGCGAACCACCATGTCACCGCATAAACCACCATGGCTGGGCTCGTGTTTGACCTTGGACCACCGTGACTCTATTCTGACCTAGCCTACACCGTTGACCGTCGCCTGGGGTGGTTGTGAAGGTGTTTATTTGGGCGGTGCAGGGCTTTTTTCGTGAGGATTAAACAGGGAATTAAACTCGTATTTTTGACCCGACTTGACTTGGGGTTGGATTGGGGTGGCTACTGGAGGAGGGTCGACCATGGGGAAGGCGACGTGGTTGTGAAAGGTGGTGTCTTGGGTTGTATGGTGGCCGAAAAAATGAAAACAGGGGGATTTAGGGTGTTTTTGTGAAACCGTCTTAAGACAGATTTGGTGGCTTCTGTGGGTGCGTCGTGGGTGATTGGACCCCACCACTGGAACCACCATACATCATAGGTGATGTGGGTGTTGGATAGTGGTGGCGTGGTGGACTGGGTGGTTGTTAAAGGGGCTGGTTTGTTGGGTTGTTGGTGTTTGCGTGTTTGTAAGGTGACCGTACAACAGGGGTAGGGCATCCTGGTTTGGCGTGTTGGCTGGGTTCGGCGGTGACCCAGGTGGATAGTGGGGCCTACTGTGGTGCTGGGTGGTTGACCACGGTGGGGGCTGGTGGTGTAGGCCGTAATTAGTATGGTTTTTGGGGTGTTGAATCCGAGTAGAAGGGAGATGGTTGGTCGTGTTTTTGGTTCGTAGTTTCGAACTTGGTTAACTAAATGTTTACGTATGTAATAATTAATAAATAGTTAGTAATTAATAATGAATAAATAATGTAATTCGTAGGCTAATACAATAATCGAATAATGAATTAATTATCAAAATATTTGTTTTTAGGTGACGGTTTCGAGGTGGAGTTTTTCTAATTATTTCTTGGATTTTTGTTGTCGGAGTTTCTAGCTGCAAGGTAGGATATACCTACTCAACCGTAATTTTAATGTGTTTATTATTTGTTGGCATGTTTACATATAATATTGTTTTGTTGGATGGTTTATCGTATTGGATGAATATTAAAGGCATGTGATATATATATTATTTTTTATTGGCATGGCATACATTCATATTGTGTCGGGTGTTGGTGTGGTTGATGTTGGAAATAGTTACTTTGTTTAACGCCCAGGGATGGTCTGCAAGCTTGACCCTGGTGTCCTCAGGCATTGTCCTGGATATCAACGACGGTTGAGTTGTACCTCGGCCTAGGGGATGACGAGGCGAGAGTTTTGGGATGTGATAATGGGGAGTATTAGAGTTGTGTTGGATGCGGAGGTGCATCGGTTGCATTGTCTCATTATTTGTATGCATTTATTATTGTATTGTTGTTTATTTATATCCTACTCAACCTTGTGGTTGACAATGTATTCTTGAACACCTGTGATGAACCAATTATTGGGGAGCAGATTGATTGACAGGTATTAAGTTGACTAAGCTAGGAGCTGGATGGCGTGAGGTTACAGGAGAACTTAGAAGTCTAGATCACTTTAGTTTAATTACTTAATTTTATTCTCCGCTGCGACTGTAATATTTTATTTATTTAAGTATTTTTGGATTTGATTTGTAATAATGGCCTTAACGCTATATTTAATTTAAAGTATTGTTGTTCGTTTATCTTTGTAATCACTGCCTCAGGCAACTGAGATGGTAACAGTCTTACTTATTTGGGAATGTCTTGCTAAAGGCTCCTGAATAAATGAGGGTGTTACAATAACCCTAACTCATCCTCTTCACACGACCTTTTACTTTCTCGCATAACTTGGCACTCTCATCCTCCCCCCCCCCCTCTGCCCTTTCATTCAACGTGCCACAATATCACAGACGACCTGATCGCCATCACCACCCTCAACCGCCATTGATAGCACTACTTCACCACCAATTTTGCTCCTTTCGATAACGACGAGATGAAGCCACCATTATTTTATTGATGTATGTCTTTTTTTTCCCTTTTTGTTCCTTTTTTTTCCATTTTAATTTTATTGATTAATTAGTGAAAGAGAGTATCAGAGAGGAGATGAAATTTCGTGGTATCCCGATGGTGATAAGATGTTTCTATGCGAGTATAATTCGGCAACTACGTACATTTTTGGTCCATTAATTAATTCAAGTTGTAGTTTAGTTTTTTTGAGGTTTAATTTGTGTGATTGTTTCTTATCTTTTGAAATTTAAAAGTCTATATTAATACTTTTTTTACTAGATTTGGTGTATGATTGTTGATTGATTGAGTTTAAATTGTTAAATGACAATGTAGAAGCTGAAGTTGCGAAATGTTGAGTAGTGAATTGTTGCTAATGTTGTGTTAATTGTGGCTTACAATGTGATTGCATTACTTATTTCTAGTGACGATTTAGATGCTGTAATTGATTTTATACTAGTGAATCTATGTTGGTTATGTTTAATTGAATACCATTCTCACTCGCAACAATTTAATTGTATGATTTATGAGATTATAAGTAAGGGTTGTTATTTGTTGGGTCAGTACAACGAATCGACCATTTTTTAGATGGATTTTTGTCCTGATTGATGAATGTCGCTTTCTAGTTCTACCTCTTGCATACCACAAAACACAACTTATTGATTGATCATTGTTTAGGGTTTAGTCAGCTGTTTTGATTTTGGATGTGGTGAGAAAGGCAATTAATGTGCTGTTCAGTGTAATTTCTGCATGATGTAGTCATTGAACATGAATCCAAGATAGAGATGCAAGAGGTTTGATGAACAAAGCGAATCGTGTGGCCATGTAAAGGTACAACAATAAGTATTTTTTTTTTGGAAAGGTTAAGTATATTGATCAATAAAGAATGAGAGTATATGTTACATGAAATCAGGCTATATGACTAAAACAGTAGAAGCAAGAGATACTCATTCATGCTATTCTATTCAACCAGGCTAAATCTCGAGTTTTCAGCACAACAGAATTCTAACATTGGAATTTGTGCTTGATGGCTTCTAATATCTGTTGCACCAGTCTATCATGTCTCTGAATAAAGAGTTTAAGATGAGCCTCATTCCTGACCTTCCAAATATAATAGATCATGGCCACATAACAAGCTCCAATATAACTTCTCTGTAATTTAGAGAATCTACCAGCTGAGAACCACTGAACAGAGGTCTGAAAATTGCAAATAACCAGAAGTCTTTGTTGCAGCAGAAGAAAGCATCTAATAGTAAATGGACAAGCCTGAAATAAATGCCGATGGTCTTCGGGAGAAGGACAAAAAACATCACAAGTAGAGGCAATACTAAGACTCATCCTAAGTAGTCTGTCCTTGGTGAGCAACTTTTGATGTTGAGCAGCCTAGAAAATAAAAGAACTCTTACGCAAATTCAGAGAGTTCCAACATATATGTCTCCATTCCACCTTCTCCCTCCTTGGCCTCGACCACTGATATCCCTCTTTAATAGAATAAGAAGTAGGAGAATTCAACCACAAGTTATTGGTGTAAGCTTGCTTAAAAAAGATAATAATTTGAACAATTTTCTTCCAAGACCAACTACAATTAGCAGGTGCAGTGTAGTCAGCCCAATTCACACCTTTCATATAAACATGAGAAACCCATCTATCCCATAAATGGTCTTTTTTCATAGCAAGCCACCAAACATATTTCCCAATGAGTGCTTTGTTCCAGGTTTTAGCATCTTTAATACCCAAACCACCTTCCTTTTTTGGCAGACAACAAGTACTTCATCCTACTTTAGGAACTTTGTGATAATCAGCATTGCCACTCCACAGAAAATTCCTACAGATGGCATTAATCTTGTTCACGATAACATTAGGAATTAGAAAGATATATGCCCTGTAAGAATGCAGGGTATTTAACACTGAATTAATAAGAGTCACTCTCCTAGCATATGAGAGATTTTTAGCACCCCATCCTCCAATCCTGGTAACTATTCTATCAGTAAGCTGCAAGCCATCTTTCTTGGTCAGCTTTTGTGAATAAACAGGGATACCCAAGTACCTGAAAGGTAAGCAACCTCTCTTGAAACCGGATACTTGCAAAATATTGAGCATAACATTATAAGGGACGCCATTAAAGTAAATATCAGACTTGCTTTTGTTCATTTGAAGCCCATATGCATCAGAGAATGTAGAGAAACCCCTAAGGAGCCACATAATAGAGGCTTCAGTACCCTTACGAAAAAGGAGGTCATCAGCAAATAGAAGATGATTCAACTTCATAGCCCCACACTAAGGATGAAAGTTGAAGTCACTTTGACTAGCTACCACCCCAAGAATCCTAGATAAGTACTCCATACAAAGAGTAAACATAAGGGGTGAGAGAGAGGATCTTCCTGCCTAAGTCCTCTCTTCCCTTGAAAGAAGCCAAAGGTACTCCCATTCACATTCAAACTATAAGCTGGAGAAGTGACACAGACCACTATAAGCTTGATAAATTTTTGAGGAAATTGTAAAGCCTTGATCATTTATTCTAAGAATTTTCATTCTATTGAATCATATGCTTTTTTTAAGTCTATCTTAATGAGGCATCTAGGAGAAGCAGCCTTCCTATTGTACATTCTCACTAGATCCTGACAAATAAGCACATTTTCAACAATATTTCTCCCCTTAATGAAGCCTCCTTGATTTTCACTCACTATATGAGGGATAATCTTCCTATGCCTGGTACAAAAAACCTTAGCCAAACATTTATATATGGTATTACAGCAGGCTATAGGTCTAAATTCAAGAACACTTAAGAATTTGCAGTCTTAGGGATATGAGTAAGGTTGGTAGTATTAACCTGCCTGAGAAGTTGACCATGACTTAAATAATCCTTAATTGCAGCTATGACATCACACCCTACCACATCTCAAGAGTCTTTGAAGAACTGACTAGTGAATCCATCTGGACCAGGAGGCTTGTTTGAAGAAATATAAAACATAATGCCTTTGACCTTATCATCAGTAATAAGTGCCAAAAGGATAACATGATGTTCCCTTTTGACTAAGTTCCTAGTCCTAACAGTTGGGATATGAACATCAGTAGTAGGTAAACTAGAACCCAAAAGCTCCTTATAATAATGAAGGAAAGCATTTTCAATATCCTGATTAGTAGAATAAAGGACACCATCCACTCCCTTAATACTCATAACCCTGTTTTGAACTTGTTTAGCCCTGATATAATTATGAAAAATATGGTATTCTCATCTCCAAACATAATCCAATCAATTTTTGCTTTTTGGCAAAGATAGCTATGTTGCACTTTGTACAGGTGTTTATAAGTATTAGCAGCCTCCCTTTCAGCAGTAGATAGAATAGGATCATTAGGGTTAGCATGAATAAGGATTTATATATCCTCAAGTAAGGACTTAGCCACCCCAGCAGATTTCTCAACATCAGAAAAACAGATTATATTTAAAGACTTTAAAGGAATTTTGAGTCTTTTAAGTTTAGAAACAACCTGAAACATAGGAGTACCAGTGATAAGAGGATCCCAAGAATGTTGTACCACAGTTTTATACTCATGACTTAAACTCCACATATTGTAATATTCGAATTAAGTATTTCTATGAATTCTGCTGACCCTCCTAAAACACACACTAGGGTTATGATCAAATAAACCCTCAGGAAGGAAATGAGCATAAGCATCTGGATAAAGACTTAACCAATCAGAGTTGATCAAAAATCTATCCATTCTGGAGAAAATCTGGAGCCAGGTTCAGGTTTATTATTCCAAGTATAAAAGGCACATTTACTTTTGATATCCATTAAACCACAATACTGAACACAGTCCCTAAAGCCATTGATTTCCTCCCAGGTAACATCCTTACCAATTCTTTCATTATAATTGAGAACATTATTAAAATCACCACAAACAGCCCATGGACCATTAAAAGTATCTTTTAAATGATTTAGCTAATCCCAAAGAGCAATCTCTCACTATCGTCATTAAAGCCATACACCACAGAAAAAAGAAATGCATCATTTGTAGCCACCTCAGTAATTCTAGCAGTAATAAGTTGAGCAGATTTATACAGAATAATAACTTGAAAAATATGAGGTATCCAGATAAGCCACACACGCCTTCCATAATGGTAGTCATTGTTGTTAACACCATGCCATTGACTCCCCATCTTATTCAAAATTGAATCAAAATCCTGACCTTTCACTTTAATTTCTACTAAGCCATATAAACCTACATTATTTTGAAATAAAAATTTCTTAACATCCAACTGCTTATTTATTTCACTAATACCCCCAACATTCCAATATCCTATGTTATTCATGATTACCATTATCAGGTGGGTCCTCCAATCTCCCTTCCATTTGTCCCTTTCTATTTGAACTGAGGGATTCCACATAAGTCTTACTAGGTGAGACTTCAATTCTTTTATGATGTTCTTGCCTAGTGATTTGTCGAATTACAGGAGTGGAGATTATAACAGCAGAATTATGAAGAGTAGGGCCACCAAAAGCAAGAGCATGAGTGTTCAAAGGCAGAACAGTAATCTGAGAAGATCCAGGATCCTGAACTGGCTTAACCACCTCCTTTTGAACAGGTCTTCAAACTTTAGTAGCAGGTTTAGTAACAGGAGCCTTAAGAATAGGACCACCCACTTGCTTCTTCTTACACATATCTTTGGTATGCCCAATACCTTTACAAGTAAGACAGATAGTAGGTTTCCACTCATATTCAACCAGAATACATACCTCACTGCCCTTCTTATCCTTAAAAACCAATTTATCAGGGAATGTTTGTCCTATCTCAACTTCCATTAATAATCTGGGATAGTCCAGTCGAGTCTTATCCTCAGTAGCACTATCCCTCTTTAACAACTTGCCTATCAGTCTAGCCAGTTTTTCTAAGCTAGTTTTCCCCCAAAACTTTAAAGGCAAACCACAAAGACGAACCCAGATAGGAACAAATTGAACTCGTTCTTTCAGAAGACTACATGATTCAGACCAAGGATTTACCGCTAAAGGCTTATTGTCAAACATTGGGAAACCTTGCTGTAACACCAAGTTCCGACATTCCTTAGTAGGGAAACGCACCAAAAAGACACCATTTTGGAGGAATGATAGCTTATCAAACTTATAAACCCCCCACAGGCGTTGCACAAAGCCAGTCAACAATTATGTAGGCGGACTACCCCCCAAAACATAGCAAACTACAACAGTCTCCCAAAACTTAAGTTCGGGTTCAACATCCTCAGCCGTAAGTTGCAACAATTGTTGATTTGAAAACGAAGTAGGAGAATTAGGTTTAGAAACCGAATGTTTACCTATAACAGTAGTCCATCCTTCCTCTGCAACTTCCTGACCAGAATCCACATATTCCACATCCTCAACTATCGCACCAAGGATTAGAGGAGGGATACCCACAATCTCATTGACAACTTTAGTTTTGTGAGCATCACCAGACCGCGGAATTCCAGTTAGTTTAGAAGACAATTCAGGAGTATCCATATCAAGACGATGATCCATACAATTAGTAAAAGAAAGTCCGAGTTTTTCTTTTGATCGATTTTAAGATTTGTTCTGAGATTTTTTAGCAATTTTCTTAGCCATTGTGCTAGGAAAACACTAAAAAATAAGAGAGAAGGAAGATATGTCTCTCTCCATTTTTTTGTGTTTAATCTTAATAGTAACAATAAGTATTAGAAAGCAACAAACGAAAGTTGCAAATGTGCAACTAAGTTGGCAGTGAGCTTGCTTCTTTTAACTCCACATTTATATTATTTTGTAATGTTTCTCTTAATGGAAGTATATAAGCTTAAATTAAGAATAAACAATTATTGTTGCACCATAATGGATATAAAGAAGCTAAAATGAAAAGAAACAAAAAATATTGCAGGAATTATAAAGAGATGAGGAATATTCTAGGAAATCTTAACCAGGTGTTGTTAAATCCTTTTATGAGATAAATTAAAAAAATATTATCCGTTAAGTGTTATTTTGATTTTTTGTTTGATCATCATTTTTCCCATGTTAGTGAGCAAATGTGCTTGTGTGCTTCAACATGATGAAATAGTTTTTGCTACTTGAACTATTGTCAACAAATTTGTTAGTGCTAACTTAATTTCCTCCATAATTAAATGAATTATTTAGCCTTATATTCAACTCATGCTAATTTATTAAGACACGTATACGGCATATCTCCATTTTTGTGAATAGTAATCAGACTCATGGTAAGCAAGTAAACAAGTTTGTGTAGCACTCAGCTTGGCACGTTTCTTCTTCGTGTGTGCTCTTTTGATTCATTTTTGGCCCTCCATTTTCTGTAAGTTGGTATTAGTATTCATCTTGTGGGCTTGTCGACTTGTGCGACATGTTATTGTTGTAATTTTAGTTTATGATGCCTCACCCCTAAGCTTTCCTTAAATGTTCTTGGAACCGATCTTAACATTCTTTCTCTTATCTCATCTATTTAGTACTCATACAATCATATAGATATGGTAGTATTATAGATACATGCAGTACATGGATTCAATGTTCTTATAGATTAAAACAACTTGATTTTGTGTCTTTATGACTTTTCATTTCAGATTTTGAAGATCACCATTCACGGCAACTGCTTACTTCATTTTAAGGCGATATTGACCGCATTTAGCAAGAATAAGCTGCGATAGTGACATCTATTTGATTTGTATGTGTCTGAGAGCCGATATTTATCTGAAATGTTATAAAAATTTTCATTTTAAAAAATTCCAAACAATGTTCATTTCTGAAAAAGTTATGTGGGTGTTAATTTGGAGTTTAAATGAATTGCACTAGTATTTTCCAAACCAGTGATTCTTGGCAACTTTATTTTCTTGCCTCCTGAATTGTAATTTCAGGTTCTCTCTGAAATTAGCCTTTATGACTGATTAATTAATCGGGTGGAAAATCTTATTTACCCTTTATGATGATGTTTATTAGAACATAATTTACTTCAGGTACTGGAAAGTTACCAAAGACTCTGACATAGTTGATAAATCTTGGTTCGATTTGTGCAAAAAGGAAAGTGGTAATGACGATGAACATGGTTGCATTTCAGTTTCGAGTAAGAACTTCACAGGACAACACCATGCCCATGGAGGTCTGAATGTACCCTTACCTGGTTTATCAGTATACTTGGCGAGTAAGCTCTAAACCCTCATACTGATAGACAGAAAAAAGCTTATAACCTTGTGATTTTTTATGTGCACCTTCGAATAAAGATATAGATATATCCTAGGATGCTTATCAGAGAAGTATATAGCAATTGCTCTGGTTGATCATTACAAAATATGGCAAAGACCTATTTTAGATTCATACTATGATAGTGTAGCCAAACCCCTTATTATGCTACCAAAGTTTTATTCATTGTAACAATACTTTCATGTCACAAATCAAAGCCTGAGTATGTGTAATTTTTCGTTCTAGTACTGCGTGTTTAGGCTTTGCATTTAGTTTCGGTCTACATTTGAAGCTTGATTGTTGTCCGGAAATAACAAGGCATTCCCATTGTCTTTGGTTGATGGCAATCCTTCTTGGTGTGCCAAATAACATTAAAGAGCTGATAATTGTTACTATCATCATATGCTTCTTGTGCATCTTATGTTTAGCCGTGTTCTAAACAACCATACTCATAGCTTACAGATCAGCCACCCTATACCCTTCCACTCCTCACCTTCACTTTTTATTTGAATAATTATGATTATACATGAGATTGCCTCTTTGACAAGATATGTCAACAGTGAAACTACTCGGTTTACATCTTAAGATGACGGGTAGCTTTATATGAGGATATAGCCCTTTGATCACGATGATTACTTGTACATACTTGATCGGTATAAATACAAGAGTTTATAGGTACCATTATTACTCTACTCATTGACAGTTAGTTATACTCTAATTATCTCCAATTATCGCAACATTTGGCAATCCTTGATTATCTTGCTGTAGTACAATTTTTGGATTTTGAATTGGCTAATTTGTAATCTGTTTTGATGTCACCCTGAAAAACCCAATGCTATTGTAACAAGGTAAGTTTTACACTCCTTATACATTTTACTTAGATTCGGGACACGGGTCTGCTGGACTTGACATTACTCATTACTCATCTATTAAGCAAAAAGCTTGTCCTGAACTGACGATACAGGTGCTATTGTGCGCAGACGGATATTTCTAATACCGATAATGAACTGTGAGCCTTTCCAAGCTAAAAACTCGACGGAATGTTGCTAGCTAGAAAGATCTCAAATACAAGGAACAAACTAGGAGTATTTCACTATTATGTTAGTTTTTTTTTTT
>VHZZ01021272.1:2432-15821 GCA_009801015.1 Silene noctiflora | reverse complement strand
TGTATGGCCTTAGTTCTCCAAATTAATGGCTTCGCAGATATACGCCAGGAAGCAAGATCTATTATCCACCATGTCTCCGATATAATTTTATCTTGTCATTGTTTTTCTCTTAGTCATTGTCCTAGGAATCTAAATAAGATTGCCCATAACTTAGCTAAGTCTATAGCTTAGTCGGGAATCTTGCCTTCTGACAAAAAAAAAAAAAAAAAAAAAAAAACTTATGCTTCATGGTTGAGCAAAGTGTAGAGTAGAGGAAATTTGCAACTTGCAACTTGCAACCATACATGGTGGTTCGATGGAAATCTCGACGGTGTTGCTCTAAAGTGTTGGTGGGTACAATCTGTCAATCTGACGTTTCCGGCTAAAACGCAACATGTACATACAATCTCAGGTATTCAATGTAAAGTTAGGACTAGTCTTGCAAACAATTACGCTACTCGTGTGAAGTCACAATAAAGGCCAGAAATTCATTGCAGTGATACAGTTCAGGCGTTCAGCAGCAGATTACTGAATTATGTAATCAAACCACCTGATGAAGCCCAGAAACTACCTATTTTAACCAAGATTCCCTCGAATTAAAACTACCAAAGAGGATAAAAATTAATTGATCTAAACACAAAGAGGATACAAATTAATTCCCTCCGCCACTCACATGATGCGAGCAAGCAAGGACAAGACGCCAATTCAAACAGCTATCACACTACACGGTTCAAGAGAATGAAGACCTTCAAAGTGTTGATGCGCAGAAGCCGGTGTTTACTTGACCTTCTTGACTTGGTAAGACGTCTGAGACATAGCATCATCCTTAATGAAGCTCCACCAAGTGTAGGTAAGAGGGATGGTGGCAGCATGCCAAAGAGCATGTGCATCGACCAAGCCTTGATATGGAGGGAAGTCATATATTTCCAAAAGCATGGCAAGTCCACCAGCTACGACAACAAACCATAGCTTCAACCGTGAAGGATGGCGAGTGGTCCCGGCCCATATTGCCCATATCAGAAGCTGAGCAACTGCCATCACTACACATACTTGCATGTTCCATCCTGTTCATTTCAGTGAAGGTTAGACAACGTAAACAAAAACACCAAAAATGAGATCATTTATAATTTATACTTTATAGGCTCGAAGTCATTTTAATGTCCAAAGTCTTACTTTCTATTTCTAAGAGAGGTAAATACTCAATCATTATTCTGTGGTTTATGATTATGATGGAATACATCAAAATGACTCACTAAATTGGTTGCACTTTAATTGTATTGTAGCAGCTTTAGAAGCGGAGTCTTGCTCGGCTGAGCTTTGACTCACAAAAGTCTGGAGTCGAGCTAACTCCATATGAACTAAGACATAGCTTATCTCAAGTCTACAGCCACCGAGTCCAGGTTAAACTAGAATGCATTTTTATTCTATTTATTTACTATGAACCTCCTTTACCCCGTTATACTAAGCCCCACATGTTAGTAAAGTGACTTGAATTGGACAAATTCAACAACTTGCTAGCTAATATATTCAACATACCTACAGTCCACTCCAGCTCAATCTTAATTCATAACAATTGCAATGAGTTCATCTGTAATTTCAATAAATATTTTATTTACTAGGGAGAAAGGGTCAAGAATGATGTCACTTAACCCATGCTCCATGCAATTTCTTATCCTAGGAGCTTGAACTAATAAAAGGATATCCACTTGCCTAGTTCTGGAAGAGTTAACGTGACACATCGCCTTAAGTAACTCAACTCTTTCACAAGGGCCTTCAGCGACGCATCAGGAAGAACTATTACATTATCTTCATATGTATTTGGAGAAATAAATGGCCAAAATTGACGTCTGATGTGTCAAATAGGGACAATACATTTGGGGGTGGAGGTAAAACTAAGTTAAGCCCAAACTCAACTCTTAAGCTTGTAGAGAAAAGTTTCACCTAGTTGATTAATTAACTAACTTCAATGACTATAGATAACAGACTGCACCTTTTCACTTCAAATTAGTTTCTTGCACTCTCAAGAGTAAAAAATTCTAAATTTCAAGTGTTGTTTTCACTATCAGGGATGCATTATGATGTCATGAAGTCATCAATGAAAATGAGATTCTGTTTCTTACCATAATCCATTTTATAGAAGTTCAGATACAATATGTGGGTAACTGTGAAAGATAGGAAAGGAGAAGCCACCATGACTCTAGCTGCTTCATCTCTAACGCGAAAACTTCTCATAATTGAAATAATGAGTGAACACCCAAGTACCGCTACAGCTGATGAGTAGTCAAGCTTTTCTGTTAGATCCAGATCTCTGCACTTCAATTAAAAGGAATTAAACTCTTATAAAAGACGCAGAATAAATTTTTGGGTGATTTTAATCATTATGTATGACAGTTTTATAAGAAAGAGCAACTAGACAGATTATATAAATGTAGATATGAATGTTACATAATCAGCTCACGAGAACTACAAGTACAGCTTGACAAGAACACCAAATATTCAGGGATCGAGAACACGAGCACTTAAACAGCGAGTTGTATCAGTTTAAGTCATGAACTACTGAATCTGCAATCCTTATTATTACCCAAATATGACGTTCTAATGACAGTTCAAAGTTACTTACTATTAATGTCTAATCGAGTTTCACATAATTTAGAATAAGCAATGAAATACTAATGTAACCATTCCATCTGCAAGATATCCTCATTTCTTCATAACCACTAACAAATAATAAAGCTTGTTCAAGCACTTTCCTAGCTTTCACAAACACCCGAGTCTCCTCTATTAGCAATCTAGCTATTCTCGTGTTCTAATGGTTGTTCAATATTGCAATATGATAGGAAAACCTATTTTATGCAGCAATATTTAATGACGTGACCAAATATGCATAATCCAATTAATGGAGTACACATTTATTTAGTAGTAATATCTCCCCATTGAATCAAATCGGCCCAACTTTGATCAACTACTAACGAGAAAATTCACAACTCCCACCTTTTCCATTCAACTTTTTTCGAAACTCCCACCTTATGTAATTTCTTTTTCAGAACTCCCACCTTTTTTGGCAGTTTCTTCCAAAACTCCCAGTAAAAGCCCATTTTTTTGCCAAAAACAAGACATTTTTTCGAAATCGTGATTGATCTTTCCCTTCAACCAAATGTTAACTTTTAGACAAAAATAAACATATTCAACAAAGATATCCCCTAAACACTGACACTTAATGGGTTTTTGGTATGAGTTTTGGAGGAAATCATTAGAGGTGGGAGTTTTAAAGAAAATTTAGAAAAGGTTGGAGTTTTGAAAAAGTGGTATACAAAAGCAATTAGGATCCTCTCCATTTCTTTTAGGAAATGGAGAGTCCATTTCCTCTCCTAAACTCATTTAGTAACATTTTTCCTTCTAGCCTCCATTATTCCTTTATTTTTATGCATAAATTTAGAACCGTCAGATGTTGCCAAAATGTGATCCAGACCGTTAATAAGAAATGGACTCTCCATTTCTTTTCAGGAAATGGAGAGGATCTCTCCTCATACAAAAGGTGGGAGTTGTGAATTTTTTTACTATTATTGGCATGAAGGATACGTAAATGGCACAACTACTTTGATCTTTGTCTATCATTAGCAAGAAAAAATGGGAAACAGCACAACTACAATCTTTGTTTCACTAGGACATTTAATTTCTTTGTCAAAACATGAGGATCATCCTTGAAGCGATTCATTTGCCTTCAGAATTATCCGGGAATTTGAGTCTCAACATACTAATCGTGTGAAATTTAAAAAAACAAACATAAAATCTAATCTACTCAAAAAAATTGGTGAAGTGAAGCTCAGATCTGAAATTCATCAATCAATCAAATTTGGTGGGGCGTAACATCTAAGGGAGCAAACCAACAACTGACCATGGCTGCAAAGCATAGTGATGATGGCAAATCTGAGACAATGCCATATTTTATATTCTTTATGAGGGGTATTTTAATAAAAGGTAAACAAATGATTGAGACGGAGGGAGTAAAATTAAGTCCAAAAGAATAGGGTTTCCGGATAATCCATCATCAATTGCTGCCAAGCTTATGTGACAAAATTATTCACTCCACAAAAATGCAATGCCCCCAAAAACAAACTGTACTACTTTACGACATATCATCACTGCCTCAATAATTTAAGAGGGGTTTTGGTTGTGTTGTGACTTGTGAAGTGTGAAAAAGAGAGATGATGATGACGACGTTGTTGTCGTGATGATCCCAAAATGCTTTGATTTGTGTTCAATTAAGCCAAATTGAACACTTGCAGCCGTATGCTCTCTAGAAAGCTATGACAAGCGATATGTATGCATTTTTATTATTTTTATTTAATAGATGATATATTTAATTTAATATAATATAACACGCCATACTCTTCTGGTGTCATGTCGAACTTTTCTAGTGATTTAACAGCAAGCAGTGTTTAAACTGGCTAAAATTGCATATTAATCAAAATGTTTGGGCCTATGTTGCTCTCATTGAAAGTAAATAGGCCAGAAATATATGCCACTTTCGATGAAAGGAATCAACCGAACTCAACGTAAAAGTTGGTATACATCTAAACTATTCTAGAGTATCAAGATGGAAGCCTCTTCTGAACAAGGACCAGAAATAAAAGGACAAGACCTTCGATGAGGTAACCTACATACAGCTTGATAGAAACTCCAAGGCTCCTAATTTCCCTACATTAGCGGGACTAAGTAAGGCCTGAGGCCCCCTTCCGGTCCCAGGTTGGGTGTTATGGCAAAGAACAAGAAGAAAATTAAAGTTAGGGGGCTGACGTCCTCCCCTTATAGCATTAAGCGTAAAGGAAGTGAAGAGGCAGAAGAAATGCATGCAACTTCTAGAAAGAAGGAAAATCTCATCACTTAGACTACAACAATATAAACTTAGGTTCTGTACAGTGCCCTTTGAAGACCATAGCTTTATAGTTAGGCTACAGTTGCATCCAACTCAAGAGTATTCCACTTCAGTGTCTCTGCTATCAATCTTAAAACTCGGATCGTTCAGCCCCCTTTGCCCCAAATGAGAAAAAGTAGAAGATCCCAGTAGATAGGGTATTGCAAGGGTGGAATGCTGGATTACCAATTTTTCAACGACCACGAAAACAAGAAATGCAGAGTTCATTCAACACATTATATTAATCACTCAGCACATTATATTAATCACAGAGGGTTATCAGGCAACCCAAGCATACAACTGTACAGGGGTAGAAAATATGTTTATGTTTTTGCTTGAATCTGCTTTGATTCAAGAGATGTATACAATTTTTTTTACCACTTTTCCACTCAATCTGTGTGCATGGGTTTGAGGGACTAAATAATTTTTTTTTTAAAAAAAACACTTGCTGGCTGCAGACAGCACTCCGCAGCCACGAATTCAATAATAACAATACAAAATTGTCTACTCGTAAATCGTAATGTCCTAGTTTGCTTCAAAGGAAGCTTTATAGTATAAAAAATGTAAAAAGAACGACCAACCATAGAGATGCATCAGGAAGTTGAGGATTGATAAAGCAACAAAAAATAATAATAAAAATAAAACCTTACCGGCTGTGGAAAACAGCACTCCAAAGCCACGAATTCAAGGATACCAATGCATAGATATGCCACAAAATTGTGTACTCGTAATATGTCCCACTTTGCTTCAAAGGAAGCTTATAGTAAAGAAGATTGGAAAAAGATAGCCAACCATAGAGATGCATCAGCAAGTTGAGGATTGATAAAGCCACCGAAACAGGCTCCTGAAAGCATAAACTGCATCAAATTGGCAACCCAGAAAAAATGAACAGAATAGTATTTCTAAACAGCAATTATATTGTAGCAGAGGGTGAGAGGGAGTGTAACATTTCATAGATTTGTCAAGTATGACCAACCTGGAGCCCAATCACACGCTTGAAAGGCCACTTGCCATGATACTTTACAGGGTCATGACCATGTGCCTGTCTTTCAACTTCTATGTCTTCCATGCAATAGTAGCGGCAATCACTTAAACAATCCGACTGCTTCCATTTTACAAACAGAGGCATCTGCATGAACCATGGACTATCGCTCGAACCATTGCTTGAAGGAACTTTGCACTGAGGAAAGCATTTCTCTTCAATACAACCATTGCTAATGCACCGTGTCACACAAAACCTGTAGTACCCAACAGAAAACAATGTTCCAAAAAAATGAAGATGAGATCCGCTGCAAGTTACCGTGAAAGAGAACAGTTGAAATAAATAAATAATTTTTTTTAAGTGATCAAATAACAGACCTAGTCACAAAGAATTTCAATTTTAACGAGCCAATATTATGAAGATCTCCCCAAACTAGACCATATTTGACCAATATCTAAATTCTATGGACGAGACTTAGACCAATACAATCTCTACTACACCGATATGCCTTCTATGACCCTAACAAAAACAAACCACAATATTGAACATACCATAACGCTATAGTACGATATCATGATTTGCGACAATTAAAATGATTGAATACCATGGCACAACCATTTTTAGTGATATACAAATAATACAATGGTGGCACAAGCTGAGATTACAAAGAAAGCACGGGAAAAAAAATCTAAAAAAAATCATTACTTATGTCAAAGTGATGCACAAATTGGAGAGCAAGCTACAGATTTCTTTTCTAAGAATCCATATTCTTGGTAGAAACCAGTTGTGCAATCATCTCAATATCCCTAATTAAAGAAATTCAAATAGTTTTCCACGACACCGAGACTCAATTGCAAGTAACTATTAAACGGGTGAGCTGTTTGGAGTATCAGGCGCTATTTTAGGAAACTTTATCATGATTTTGCCAATAATGAAATAGCCAAGTGTCGTATGACTCATAGTCTCATACTATTCTTGACTCGTAACATGCCATGTATATGGGAAAATGACACACTCCTCAATTCTTTGGATTTCCGTCAAATCAACACAGGTAGCTTTAATTTCCCTCAATTCTTATCATATGTCATCTTCATCATGATTCATGAATCTCAAGAAGCCCTCTTAGGGGTTGAAAAAGGAGTTCCGAAAAAACTTTTATACATCTATGACTTTTTTTATTTGCTAAATAATAATAATAACAAATCTGGAATGCAGTCAGAAGAGAACTCCCTCTATAATAAGATTGTCCGTGCCCCCACGTTGATAAAAAGGGAAGCGCGTAAATTACTTGATAAACCAAGGAATTTCCTCCACCCACACTGGCAATCGGTCTAAAAACTCGATTAAGCTCATCAAAGTTCACTCTCTCCTCCCTGTGGTTTAGGCTTAATTCATTTTACGCGAGCAAATCAGAATTCTGATGCAAGATGTCGATAAAACGAAACATAAGCTCGCATTATAACTTATATATACTCCCTCCGTCTCAGAGCCATTTGTTTATCTTCTATATTCTCAGAGCGGGGTGTTTCAATCAACGGTAAACAAATGATCAAGACCGAGAAAGTAATACAACAAATCCGAATAGTAAAGAAGATTAAAAAGTACCTGTAAAGTGGATTGGCATCACCAGCACTAGCGTACGAAATCGGAACAGACGAAGAAAACAGCAACAAAAACGAAATCCACCATAGACGCACCATCTAATTCAATATTGAAATCAAAACATATGAGTATAGATGTGAAGATCTAATCAATAAAATTAGGGTTGAATTACCTCTAACAGGAGAGATTACAGAAGGTGGTTGTTCGGTTTTCGTTGTTCGTTGTTCGTTCGCCACGAGGAACCAAATCTGATGTGACCAAGGTCTCAAAATTTGTTATATATCAAACATCGTTGCTCGGTGCAATTAAGAACAATATACTTCAAGTTAATAATACAATATTCTTTTATGAATCTAACTAGAATTATTTTACGAAAAACACACCTATTATAATCAACCCATAGTCCCATACCGTGAAATATATAGAATTCTAGTAAAGGGTCTAAAACATCCGGTCCGGACTGGAAAAATGGACCGGAACCTACCGGTCTGGTCCCCAGTCCAAATTCTGGTTTTCGGTGCGGTCCTGTTGTGGACCATAGTTTTTTTGGTCCGGTCTAGGTCTGAAATTTATAATTTCGGCCCGGTCTCCAGTCTATGATTTTTTTGGGATTCTCGTTCTGATTCATTCCTATCCAGACCGATGCACACCCCTAATTCTTCCTAGTTTAAAGTAGGGAGTGAATAATACGAGGAGGTGAATCTTATGTTTCGCGTAAATAAAGTTTCAATTCTTGAATGAGTGTGTTATTTCTTTCCATAAAAACATTTGAAAATCACCATTGTTATCACTTGTCATGTGAACAATGGTGATTATTTAAGGTGATGATGTGCGTGTGAGTACTATTATTATATCATAAGACAATTTATGTGAATAACATTAATTTATACGAATTTTTATTTGTAGAGTTGTTTGTGGGTCGTTTCGTTCATTGAACCTGATATCACTCCCGCAAAATTAGCGGGTACGGACAAGATATTTTAGGAAAATAACACAAGCTTGGCTCACTAACCCGTTCCAAACCCGCTAATCCATTTGTCCATAGGCTAAAAACTTTAGAGGGATTTTGTATAATCTCGTTCTTGAAAATAGGACAAGGATATCAAAAAAATAGACCAAACAAGCAACAATAAAGAGAACGAAACATTTTCATTCCCTTTTCTTGTTCCTTTAGACATTACAACCAAACAACCCCCCTGAAATAATGTCTGTATACATATTTGATGATGCTTTTAGATTGTTTTTAAGTTGATGATAATAGCTTATATTAGACCATCCCCAAGCAAGGTCTCGCTAACTAAGTCGCGACCCAGTTTTATCTCTTAATCTCACCTTATTTATTTTGACCCACTTTTACACTCCCAAGCAGAAAGTCGCGACCTAGGTCACCAACCAATCATTTCCCACTTTCCCACATTCTCTATCCCACCAAAACCTCATTCATTTCAATCTTTTTTTTTCCTCTTTATTTGTGTCCTCTATATTTGTGTCCAACAAATAAAACAATGACATGTGGAAGGTCATAAGGCAACCCACCAAGGTCATGGGGTGACCTTATTTCATAGAAGGTCTTCTTAATTTTTTCCCTAATACATGATTAAGGAGACTCACCCCCTTAGTGACCTAGTTGCTGACCTTGCTTGGAGGTGGTCTTATAGAAATTATGGAAATTAGGGATGATAGTGATATGTTGTCGTGTCATTGATGATTTGCTCTCAACGTCGAAATTATACAAATTATTACTAGAAAATCATGTAATGTACGATATGCGTAGTTTGTTATTTTTTGTGTATTAACTAGTTTTTTTACCCGTGAAAATTACGGATGGGTTTTAAATTAATTGTATAATCTCACGTATATATTTAACTTATTGTGGTTTGTATATTTTGGTGAAAGCAGTTGAACATCTTAATATCGGATTTCATATGAATTAAGATATTATACAACTTAGTAAAAGAAATAATGCCGTAACAATGTAGTATGAAGCTACTTAATTAAATTTTGAAAATTGTGATATAAAACTAACCGTTTGCGTTGCTATATATAATTGGACATTATTTTGGCTTTAGAAGATTTTTACATGACTAATATATATTAATATCCATACAATACAATATATAAATTTTGATACGCTATATAATCTTTGCGTTGCCACCTCCTTTCCTATTTGCATTTCTGTATAGTCTTTCCATATTTCATATACCTTTCGGTTTAACAATCCCATTTACTAATTTACAAACAATTTGCAATATCGTTAACTCACATTACACAATGATGTTTTGAATATCACTGTCGAATTTATCTGCTCTAGAACAACAACCTGTCATTATATCCAACAAAAAGAATCAATTAGCCTAGTCGTTACCATAATATAGAAAACAAAATCCACAGAGAAAATATTTATACTAAACTAATTAAGAATAAAAGGTAATTGTAGACGAAAATGAGGAGGGGGAATTCTATTTTGACCTTCTTTTCTAAGGTAAAAGCATCGAGAAGGGATTTTGGATAGTTAGAATGCAATTATACCAAGCAAATTTATAAGAAGTATGAATAAGTATGAAATGTAACGGCTGAATTTATGTTGGGCAGTGGTCGTTCATCTTATCAGTGAAACTGAAACATTTTAGAAGGTTAACTGTCAGTACATTTATGATGGACATTAAGTGCTTTAATCAACTCCGTAATAGAACTTCACAAGTTATATGATGATGTAAACGTGGGATTATGAGGACATTGGCTTTTCCAACGTGGCAATCAAACACTCTTTTAGTTTGTGTTTTTATATTATTTATAGATTATAGATTTATAGATTAGCACTATCAAATAATGTTTTAAAGCAAAAAATGTTGATTGATAATCCCAAAATATATTTTTGTTTAGAAATAAAAATCAGTTAAAACATTTTGACTTAAAAGAAAAAAGAAGATTAATAGCGCATTAGATAAATCAAATATGCAGTAAAATATAATCAGTTTTATTTAAATATGAGGTGACATTTAACAACAAGATGACTTCTGTAAGTGTTAAATTCAGTTCGGCTACAATTTCTAATTTCATTTTAATTTGTTTGTTAACTCTGTTATAGAATTAGGCAAAAGGAGTGAGAAAAATTGAAAGCAATTGTCAAAATTTGCATAATTCAATTCGATTTAAGATGCTCAACTAATAAATACTAGTTTTCAACCCGTGCAAAATTGCACGGGTATGCTTTTAAGAACATTGATATAATGATTCCATTTAAAAAATGTTAACCAAAATACATGAATATTTTATATTCCCTTCGTCCCGGTCATTTGTTATCTATTTCCTTTTTAGGGTATATTATTTATTTATTATCTATTTCTATTTTGGGTAAGTATTGGACAAGTGGGTTAGTGTGTGCAAGTGGACATGTCTTCTTTATTTTATTAACTCTATTTCACATTTATATTTTTTCCTTGGTCTTTGTGCAAAATAGAATACGAAGTAGATAACAATTTATTGGGACGGAGGGAGTACTCTATTTCTTTTATAATTCTAGTAGGTTAAAACACGTGCAAAAATTGCAAAGGTTTGAAACTTGCACATGTTTTAAATCCAAAAAAATGCACGGATTCGGTGTTAAAACATGATATATAGTATATTAATAGAATGTATGGAAAATAATAAATAGCTAACAATGTAAACATCGCTAAAAATCGAAACAATTGTTAAAATTTAAAAGAGTTTACAATACAATTCAAGAAACATAAATATAAATTGAACTAAAACAGTCTAATATCATTCCAATTTCCAAATATTAGAAATTTTCATGGTAGACTACATTAGTTGTTGTATTAGATATAAGCTTATTACTATCACAAATCAAAAGTTTTAAGCCTTGTTTTCTTATGACTTCGGAAATCGCTACGTAAAGATGACCATGACTAAAGTCCGGTCTTGGAAGATAGATGCTGACTTGAGATAAAGATTGTCCTTGACTCTTGTTTATAGTCATGGCAAAACAGACCGCGATGGGAAATTGCCTTCTGCTAAAACGTACCGGGAATCTACCGGAATCCGACGGAATAAGTGTTGGTCGAGCAATATGCACTCTATCACCTTTATGACAGAGTATGTTTTTAAGAACAGATTATTGTTGTTGTTTTTTTTATTGTGTGGATTGTACAATCTGCTGAGATTATTTATATTGCAAATAACCTAATTGAAGTTCACCRGAACTGCTGTTAACTTCTCTATCTCACTTTGCCACTCCTCCACTCCTCCACTATGTTTTAACCGCACAATAGTTAAAAATAGTGAAATTGTTATTCTATAATAGTGGGTTAATTCTGAGAAAGTCTAGGCCCATTCGAATCTGTTGTGAATAAATGTTGGCACATTATTCTAATTATGAATTATTATCGTAATTAATTTATTTTAGTGATTCGAATGAAGCCTACTAACTATTATGACGATAACATGGCCATAGAAACGGACTTGTGGTAGCGGAAATTACTTGGTAGCCTATCATTGCCACCTTCATAAAACGGAATGGCGGCTGGTAGTATAGTTGTAGGAATTTTTGCTCCAAGTTAATTCTCGGTGATGATTGACTATCTACCCAGATTTGAGAGAATATTATAAATTAAAATTATATTTTTAAAAATCAAAAAATTAAGGTATTATATTTTTACAAAAAAAACAAACGTTTGTTTTTATTAAATATTTGTTATGTTATTATAAAATATTTCAGTCGAGTTTATATTTTCTTAAAATTATTGCAATTATATGCATGATTGAATATATATTCATGATTTAAAAATTATTTTTTAAAAAAGAAATTTGTATATTTTGTTTTTTAATTTCTTTGTTCATTTACAGCTAATTTATAATTGCATTTTGTATTACTATTTAATTTTTTAGTAAATTGATATAATATAATAAATTTTGTAAAGTCAAGCGATTTTTGTAACAACATTGATTTGTTATCAATCGGTGTATTTTTTTGTACTTTATTGTTACTGTAATTTATTAACTTAGTAAAAATTTATAGTAAAAATTTGGATTGTATTTGTATCAATTGGTGTAATTTGTTATAAGTATTATTTATTGTAATATAAATTATTCATAAATCGTTATTTATTAACCATCGTTATTTTTTAAATATTTACAATACAAATTATAAACGTAATCATTTACGTATAGAACATTAACATGGACAGAATTTTATTAATTAATTCCTTAATGTTTGTTGTGGGTCCCGCATTTAATGTTTTTCTTTTTTTAAGAAAAATAAAACTTGAGTATGGTGAGGTGGCTGCACAAATTTGCACGAAATGTTTCTATTTCTATATAAATAAGATAAGATGGGCAAGCATAAAACCAAACTGCCGTTTTGTGTGCATTGTAGGAAGCTCATAAAAATTAAAGCTTGATGTCATGAACTACGACTCTAATATCGGACTAACTACAAGACCCTCCGACTTGCGGGGACGTATTAGAAATATAATTACTAAAGATTTAATCAATCAACATCATGAACTCAAAGTTTACAGATAAAAGAACATCATATTGTTGGTTTTTGACCGTGTGAATTAACCAAGATACTACTCCCTCGGTCCTTTTTAATTGTGATCCTTACTTTTCAAGACACTCACGTCTCTCTTTAATATCTCTCAAAATATATGACTAAATATGTTGAAATGTATGCTCATATTAAAGCTTTATTCGTAAAGAATTTTATGGTGTAATTTTTATAATTTTTCCAACCTATATATTTTTGAATTGAATCAAAGGCTCACCTCCTAAAATGAAATCGTTAATTATTTAAGAACAAAGGAAGTACATTTTTTCAGTAATTGTAAAGGATACTAACATACTTTCTGAATTTTTGATTTCCTATTTTTATTGGGATTTTGTTATGGGAACGGAAAAAAAAAAAAAAAAA